>KK116301.1:793659-815192 GCA_000611955.2 Stegodyphus mimosarum
TCAAAGAATTTGTGAGATAATGTTTCGGGTGCTGCATTCTTTTTCGTATATAACTGATAAACGTTTTTCTTCTTCTTCGCATACAAAATTAATAAAGTTTCTGCTTTTCTGTGTTTATAATTAATAAACATATTTTTCACATTTCATGAACCACAAAATGTCTTTCTGTTATTACTTCGCTTTTATAAATCCTTGCATATATCACAAATAATTTCGCTAACGTAATCACAGCCGTTCTCTGAGTAACTTTCAAAGTGAGTGACTTTCAAAGAAGCTAAAGTATCAGACGCATTTCATTTTCTTTCTACTCATATTTATAATAAATAAACTTATTTTTCATGTTTGACGCAACAGAAAATACAGTCGTTTTCTCATTTTTCATTCTTTTTACAGCTTAAAACAAATGTGACGTTTCTGATGCAACAGTTCCGTCCCACCAGATAACGAACACTTTTAATTTCTGTTTTCAATTTTATAAGACAATTATACTTTCTATAGTAAATACATATTTTGACAACATGGACATAGGTGACTTTTTATTTCTTCTCTCTATGAACTGATACTGTTGTGCACTTATCCAATATAAAATATTTGATTTTGTCAGTAATAACAACAAATTCAAAGAAAGTCCTTTGAATTGACAAAATGAACGCTCTGTTTAATGTTGCATGTCATTACCATCATATTTCAGCTGATGAACTAAAACTCTTTAATACAAAACTCGTCTAACCAGTCTCTTTAAAGAGATCAAGACTTTTGAATGATCTTCGTAGAACTTTCATCTGTTGCTTATGAATATTGTTTTAATAGCTTTACTAGACAATGGATTTGTAGATTTTAGGCTGAAAAAAGGTTTTCCCCAGTTTTTTTTTAAATAAAACATTTACATACTAAAATACTTTTCTTCTACAGTTTTTAATATTCTTACATCCGTTTTTTACTATGTTATGCCTTTTATTACGTAAATAAGCTGCAGAACATAAAATACGCTTCATAACTTTAAGATCGGTGAGTAAATGTTTCTGAGGAACAACAAAAAATAGAAAGCAAATTTATGCGTAAAAGCATATTTTAAAAAAATATGATTTCAGTTATATTTTTAATTCAAATAGTTTTTCTTTCAAATATTTTGTAAAAGTAATACTTGTTCGCTTAAAGTATAAAATAATAAACATGTAGTAAAAATATTAAATAATTTAGTCCATATCTATAAAAATTTTAGAACTTTGAGTGAAAGGATTTCTCAAAAAAATTAAAATGAGAAAACGCAGTTAGAGAATGTAAACTCTTAAAAGGGTAATTAAAATATTTCCAAATTTTTAGGTATTACAAAGAAAGAGATAGATAATTAAATCTATTGCAATCGAATTGGTGAGTATAAGCATAAATTACAAGGGTTTATCTGTAAACCTTATGTACCTAGAAATATTACTGGCAAATAACAAAATGTAAGGAAAATTGTTCTTTACATATTTTTGTTTGTAAAACACATTCAAAATAATTTTAATATATACATTAATGTTTTTCTAAAAAATTTAAAATTAATATTAGCAATATTAAATATCGTTGTTTAATTCATCCTTAAATAATTTAAGTTTTATTTGAAATTTGAAGATATATACACATTTTTTGTTAATCTGCCCAGCATTTAAGTGATTTCATTTCACCTTTTAGGTATTTTTCTAATATATAAATTGCTTTTTGAATCTATTTGTTAGAATTTGAATTAATTACAAAGTTTAACATTTATTCCAGCACAATTTTTAATAATGTTACAGTTCAGAACTTGATCACTTTCATTATGCCATCTCATTCTCTTCATGTCTATAAGAAATAATTTGTTTTTGTATGAAGGCATAAGAAAATTGACTAATTATTCACACAGGCATATTATCTGACCTGAGTAATAAAAAGGTAGACGACGAGTTAAAGAGTAACAAGAATTTCTTTTCAAACTTAACTTATTATGAAAAATCAATTAGATTTCACATATAAATACAGTCAATCAAATTACACACGATATTGCTAATAATTGCAATAACATCTAATGAGCTTTCTGCCTCTTCTGTACTGATTTTTAATGAATAACTGAGGCAATTAAGAAGCAAATGAAAATAAACACTGAAGTGGGAGGGTAATTTAAAGGATTGTCAAAGATTTAAAGGCCATTGTTGTGCCATTTATTACCGTCAGAGAGCTTCAAAATTTCTTCTGAGTATAATAAAAATGTTACAGTATATTTTCAGCAAAAATCAGAACATTGATAATTTCATCCATGTTGGTCTACCAAGTCTCCTTAAAGAATGAAGTATTTGATCAATCTTAAAGGGATGTAGTTTTGATTTGTTAATGTGTTTGTAGAAATAAATGGAATAAGTATGGAATAAAAATAAAACAATATAAAATGTGTAAGAAATTTAACATGCAAAATTTAAAGGGTCAACCTCTGAATTTTAATTTTACGGTACGTTATAGTAACTGAAGAAACTGACAAATTTAACTGAAAACATTTGTAATTTGTTGTATCTTTTACACTGTACTGTGTTTGATGTATATGACACAAATTTTCTAGATGTTTCTTTTGCTGTAGTGATGTTAGCTAGTATTTATACAAATCAATAATGGCAACAACAAAAGTGGTTGTGATGTACAGTGAAATACGTTTAACGCGAAAGCGCTTAAGACGAAATATTGGTTAACGCGAAATAATACAATGGTCCCTACAAACTACTATTCATTTTCATGCGCTTTTTTTTTCTTTTAACACGAAAGGAAAATCGCATAACACGAAAAGATTTCTCTTCTGGGAATGAGTAAAATACGGGAAACACCAGCCGCGCAGGCGATATTTAAGAAGGGTGTGAAATGAAAAAGAGGTGGTTTCGCATGTTTCGTAGAAAACTTGCGTTCGTTAACTTGGCTTTGAAATACCCTCGGAATAGCTTGTGACACGAGCCAATTTTGTTTATTTAACCTACTTTCACCCTCTACGCCTACAAATATCTAATCTCTCATCATCTTGCTTTGGAATTCGGTGACGAGTGCATCGCCGTGTGTGTAAAAAACAGTGAGTTCGGTTCGTCCCAAAAGAAATGGACAAGGAGGATATCGAAACTGACCTGACACTTAACGAAATGTTTGACAAAATTTTTTGTATTATTGGACTATCCTACTGTATAATCGGGAGAATTCGTTGTAGTAGATGATGATAATGTGTGCACAGCCCCAATTATGGCAGACAAAGACAGCTCGGAGTTTGTTCAATGCTCAACAAATGACATTGATGTATATTCCGACGACGAGAATGAAATGAATAATACAGCTTCTGCTCCCACGTCATCCGAAACGAGGAACATCTTGAAAAGTATGCACAGACGCACATTCCAATTGTGAAATGAATGGATGACAAAATGGACGATATCGAACAATTTGTTGACAATTTGGTGCTAAAAAAGACAATGCAAAGACAAATATCAGATTACTTTCCAAAAACTCAATAAATGTTTTGTTTTTCAAAAAACTTGAAAATTTTGTATTAAATTAAGTTTTTGCGGATGTTTTTGTTTCACTGATTTTTACTAAATGCGTACATATTCACATATCTATGTAACTAAAATGTACTCTAATAAACTTAATTTTGTTGGATATATGTCTTTTTTGGCAATATATTTTACACAAAGTTCTTTTCACACGAAAAATATTTCAGTCCCCTCAGTTTCGTGTTAAACGATTTTCACTATATTTGAAAAACTGTATATCAGACTGCTGCAAAGAAAACGAAAACGAGGACTGAAAAAAGTTTTAGACTCAGATTGAGCTGTGACAATTATCCAAGGAATAAGGTTTTAGCATGTATAATGTTCTGCTATGGGAATCCTGAACAGCGGATTAAAAAAACATCTCTCATGGAAGGAAGAGAAATGCGCTAATGTAGACCTTAAAATTTCGCAA
The DNA here is from genome assembly GCA_000611955.2 of Stegodyphus mimosarum. NCBI lineage: Eukaryota > Metazoa > Arthropoda > Arachnida > Araneae > Eresidae > Stegodyphus > Stegodyphus mimosarum. The sequence goes on from KK116301.1 coordinate 797,611, forward strand.
AAGTACATACTACTTTGGCGTAGATATTAAATCAGGTTGCTTATTTCCTAATTTAAATTGAATTCTATTAGCATACGAAAATTATATTTTGAATACTATAATTTTTTTCTTTATAATAACAAAGGCATTTCTCGATTTAGTCAGCCTGCTAAGATTGTCTTATGAAAACAGGTCTGATGCACAATTGTCGAAGAAAAAAGAAGTGTCAAAAGAAAGGAAGAAAGATAAAAAAGGAAAATTTAAAAAATTAAAAAAAACTAAAAAAGATAAATTTTAAAATTATCCCCCAAAGTAGGATCAGAACTTTAATTGCAAAGCTCTCACATTTACTTTTGCTTTTTAGAGTTCTGTGTATTCTTAAGGAGCATAACATTCGGAAGCAGCCGAACAGTGTCACCTATACAATCATGTAACAAGGCAGACTACTAACGAGCAATTAAATCATCCTTGGATTACAATTATTTAATAATGAAGGTGTTCATATTGAAAATTAAGAACGTAACACAGGTCAATCTCATCATATCCACGAGGTTTTACCTTAACTTTCTTTTCGCAAATAAATCACAAATTGCACTCCGAATTTAATATTTTCAGGTGATAGAATCCCAGGATTCCCTGCTCGATTCCGTATCAATGGCATGGATTACGTTTAAACGAAACAGTATTCTTAAAACAATCCGCTTTGGGAATGCTAACATATGAATTACCACTTTATTTTGCGAGCATGAAAGCTCCCGTAGAAAGATCATTTTCAGCACGGGTAGGTTAGTCGTAAGACCAAAATTATGGAAAAAACAAACAATAATAGAAGATGCGAAACCTTTAGTTTTAATTTCGAAAGAAACATTTGCAACAAATAAAACGTAAAAGAGATCGGACCGTACCGTATAATAAAAAGTTGTGACTAAAATTATTTAAATGAAAGATGTAATCTTCAGTAGTAAAAACGAAATGTTTGATTGCGTAATAAAAAGCAAAAATGAAGACTCTTTGAATAGCATTTGATCTTTAGGAACTTTGTTCAAGTTTTCCAGCGTTACGCGCATAACATGTAAAACAAAAGCTACGATTCTCCTCATGACAAACTCGTATGAAAATTAAATTAAAGCGTAGTTTAATAAAAATAAACTAACATCGCTGGATTGAGTCATTCTTTCAATTTTGTTGGTGAGATAATGGATGGCGTGATTTATTTGATGCTCATTATCGAGCAAATCACGCGTAATGGCGTGATTTGTTTTCCAGTGGAAACCACGCAAATAAATCATCACCGCAACTTTAATTAAATTATCGAAAGAAACGTTTGCGAGATTAATAATTACAGGCATGGAAATTGCAATACCCAATTTCTTCGTATGCAATTCTTCTCTGCGTATCGAGGAAGTATAAAAATCACTACAGTGAATTTACATGCTCTTACGAATCTTTATGCTTCAGTATAGTTATTTTCAAACAAGTAGGTGTGGTATAACGCAGGTAACTTAAAATATGAATATTGGGAATTTTATTGTCAATTACTACCTGTTTAATGTGCTAGCTAAAGTCTAGAAGTGACATTTCAAATTATTTTTGCTAAGTTATTAAAGAACACAGCAAGAACAATTTCAAATGATATGATTTATTACAGTACACAAAGATTTAAACTCCAATCAGCAGCAGGAAACGTATCCAAACGTTCTAAATTATCTTGAAAATATCTTCCTATTTGATTTCCTTTAGGAAATCAAAAAGAGTCCGACTAAAAGTTAATAAAATTTATTCTTATCAAAAGAATTGTAACAGAAAGCTGGAATTTTTCTCAGAGATATTCGTATAAGCGTTCACAATATCCGGCATTAATAATCAGTAGATTGCAAGTACGTTAAATAAAACGCAATATAACCAATAGTTATACTTTAAACTACTAAATACGGTAAAACAAACAATACAATTCAAAGAGAAAGCTAATTCAGATATCTCAATTCTAGCGGAACTAAACAAATCGCATTAACAAAACTAAATAACTAACTAAACAAATGAGCTGAGATGTTCCCACTCTGGATTTTTATAGCTTAAAATTAGTGGCGAGAAATAGTTCTAGCATTTCCTGCTATTCGAGATTTCTGGAAAACAATAAGAGGATGGAATTACGGTTACAGCTAACATAGTAGTCAATTATACACATTCAGTTTAAATATAAATTACCGAGATAAACTTTTATTCAATATTAAATGCACGTGATCCTGTATTTTTACTTTTCCGGGGTAGCTTTCTCTTAAAATATGTCTCGTGCGACATTGCAAGGGGAAATAAAATAGTTTGAATCATATTTCTACAAAAAATATCTAAATACAAAATCCGTAACACTGCCCCCTTTCCAAGGACTGCATATCTCGGCCAGTATAATCTCTCAACAGGAAGGCATACTTAAGATAAAGCATCAATGCAATAATAAATATTACAATTCAATAACAAACGATATAAACAATAATTGCAATAACTAACTAAAAGTAAATCAAATACAAATCAATAGATTACAAATTTAGAACCAGAAAGGACCATGGTCTAATAATATTTACATTATATACGCCAAGTACTCTGGCCATAGTAAGGAACTAGCCTTTAGAACGACTTTGGACTTAGAATTCCGAACAACAACGTCGTTCAGCGCCTTTTTAGGACTGCGTAAGGACCATCCTAAGGTGTATTTCTGCGCAGATTCCTTTTCGTCCAACCGGATTTCTCAACCACACCTTGTTTCCTTCGTTGAATCGAAGTCCTGTTGCTCTCCTGTCACAACGGGTCTTCATCTTCTCCGTCGCCAAGTTGATTCGCTGTCGTGCAAATTTGTGCATTACTTCAAGCTGAGCCTGGAGATCTTGGATGTAAGATCTTCCAATACAGAGTGAGTCCCAGAAAGCCCAATATTTTTTTGTCTTAGGACTATGGAAATTTCCTGCCACATAGGTCTTCTGATTGAAGACTCTATTAATTCAATTATGGACTTAATGTCGCCATTTTCCAGCTGGTCTTTCCTAACCTCTTTGTCACTCCATGGGTCTGGATCAGCCGATGTTCAAGAGCTAACATATAGTATGGCCGGATTCAGCAGCTTGTATTTTGCTTCGACCATCGAAAAATATCGGCAGCTTCCTGAACAAGGTCTTCTAGACAGAGTGTCGGCGTGACCGTGTGATGATCCATTCCGATGATGGATATGGAAGTCATATTCCTGGAGTCTCTGTATCCAACTGGCTATTTAACCTTCAGGATTCTTTAAATTTTAAAGCCAGGTCAACGATACACGACCTGTGCGGAACAGGAATTTTCTGGCTTAAACATCATGATGGAAATGTTCCACGGCTTTGGCAAGAAACCCTTTTCTGGTAAGACAGCAATTCCTCTCCGGCTTAGACAGACGCTTGCTCCAGTAAACCACTATAGGCTACCGGACGTTCATTTCTTGGGACAAAACAGCACCGACACTTCCATTGCTCGCTACCGTGGCGAGAATAAATGGTTAGTCGAGCTGAGGATGCTTCAGATTGGAGAAGATATTAAATTTTCGTTGAGGTTGTTAAATGCATCCTCACATTCCTTTGCTCACAATAGCAGTTGCTCGTTCTCTATGAGCACGTGAAGGGGTCTCGCGATGGAAGAAAAGTCCTTAACGTATATTCTGTAGTACGTGCAAAGCCCTAGGAAATTTTTCAGCTGATAAACATTTTTGGATCGTTTCCAGTCCTTAATTGCTAACACTTTTTTCAGGATACTTTAAATTTTAAAGCCAGGTCAACGATACATGATCTGTGCGGAACAGGAATCTGCTGGTTTAAACATCATGATGGAAATGTACACCGTACACACACCTTCATCAGAGATGACATGTACGAGGTAAGTCACTTTCTGCCTGAATAATTTACATATAACGGTAATCAACTTTAGATTAGCTTGTTTCAGTTTCTGAAGCACCTTTCTAAGACTTTTTAGATGTTCTTCAAAACTCTTTCCGACGATGAAAATGTCATCCAGGTACATGAGACATACTCCGTACATACCTTTCAAAACAGTCTCCACAAGGCTTTAGGAAGTTGCCGACGCATTACATAGTCCAAACGGCATCACCTTCAATGTCCTTGTTCGGTAGTAAATGCTGTCTTTTCTCCTTCATGATGATGTATCTGTAGCTGCCAAAATCAACATTTTAAATCAAGTGTCTGTTGCGTAGTAAAAGTCGAGATTTTACGAGTTAAATAATTTCTGTATTCTGCTGATTTGGTTGGATATTAAGTTTATTTTTTTCAGCAAGAAGAACTTATTAGTGTATTTTTATTATAAGGAGATAATTTTTTTTTATTTTCGCTTAGTTCTTGATATATTAGGATACAGTCTGTGAACCAGAGCCTGAAGTAAAATTTATGTTAAAATTTTCTAATATAAAGTGAAAGGGAAAAATTTAATGAACTGTAATGGATTAATTGTGAAATGATAGCTTAATTTAATCTAATGAAACAGAGTCGCCTGATTCGTTTCTTTTGCGCCATTTTTTTCTTGTCTTCTTCGCACTCATGGAGAGTTCCACAAGATTCTAGAGGCTAGGTCTTTTGTTCGTAGTTTGATTGAAGTGGGGTGTACTTGTAAACAGGAAGGTTAATGGAAAAGGTCGGTAGTAAGTCAGGATTTTGGCGAGCAGGTTCCGAGAAAATTGGCGAATTTTCGTAGGTAGCGGACTTGCGCAGTAGAGACCTGACTGGTTTTCGAAAACAAAATTGGACTTTGGAAACTTTTGAGGGGCGAGTTTTGCCATGTCTGGGAAACAATGCCTGTCTGTATTTTAAGAGAGAAATTTGGAGTGTTCGATCTCTCTTGCGACTGACACTTCCTGGCTGCTGCTGACCTCACTTGCTACTTACACACTATGGACTGCTCTTGTCCGTAGTGTGCTTTCGCTCTTGACGTTTTTCGTAGAGCGTCTGCGAGTTTCGTGTTGCCCCGCGTGGAGCTTACTACACAATGAAAGTCTAAGGGTATGCAGTGTCGACGTGGCTTGCTTTCTTTAAAGGATCAGCGATTCCTCCTCGTCTGCTGCCTCGCTATGATGTGGTTTTGTGAGTGATCCTGAAGAACCTGCCTAGTGACCGAAGAAAAGGGATTGGTGACTGACGAAAAAGTTGTATCAACGGCTGGTGCCCTCCACATGACGCCTCATCTATGGAAACTAGGAGGAGAAAATAGGGAAACCTCAGCGAAATAGGTGAGCTAAGCTGTCATAGTTTAGTTCCTCTATTTCGCTGAGAAAAAAAAGTGTTTTTCCTTTTAAGAATTTTTGCCCATAATTGCTGTTCATCCAAGATAGTGTTTGCTAATTTTTGAAGTATAAGAATTAATGTAATGACTATCATAAATTTAGTAACGTATAAGGTTTTAATCAAAAAAATGTGATATAACTGTAGTGCATTCTTACATAGATGACCTCGTCGCCTAATTGGCCGAGGTAAAGGTGATGTTTTATTTTAATTACTTTGCTTAAATTTTTATCCCCCCGAGGATTAAAAGGGTTAAAAGGATTAAAAATTATTCTTTGTTATGAATTAGGGAAAATATAATAAATAAAAATGCAGCTTAAATGGTTAAGTGAGTTTTGTGTTATTTGAATAGTATGCCCTGCTGTTTGAAAATTTAGGTTTTTCTATAGTAGGCTAAATAACAAAAGAAGGATTTTTATAAAAATAACAGGGAGCCTGATTTCTAATAAAACCATTTCCAGCGGCAGATCCCGCGTGCAGGTACACAACGCTTCTAGTACTATCAAAACTATACGATCACTATAGGGGTTCTTCCCTATTCAGCCATGGCGACAGTGTTATTGATTTTAGTATTTTAGACCTAGCTAATAGTCGCAGTGCTTAATTACTGTATTAGTCCATTTTATATTTGACTTCTGGTGCCGTCATCTGGTACTTAACTTTATTGGCACCGTATTTTTTTTTATATATAACATGTCGAAAAACACTTGCTTTCAGATTGATTGTCCTGAATGTCATCAATTCTAGATAGAGGGTAGTTGTCTTTCTTCGTAACATCGTTCAATCGACGATAGTCAGCACAAAACCTAGTTGAAGCATCTTTCTTTCCGACCAGGACGATAGGAGATGCCCATGGAGTTACTGAAGGCTCGATGACATAGCTTTCTTCCATGTCCTTTAGAAACTTTCCTACATCTTCCTATTTAGCGAACGGTAGATATCTTAAATGTTGCTTAAATGCTGGATGAACTCCGGTATCGATTCTATGCTGTGTTAAACTGGTTCGACCAAGGGAGAACACATCTTGAAATTCTTGAGTGACACGTTCGGCAGCACTCCTCTTTTCATCGTTTAATGGTGCATCCTGCAATAACACCGACGTAATGCTCTCTGACGACACGGATTCTACGATGTTACTATTTCGTTCAAGACTGGTTACTGGAGTATATGCTGCATCCACTTCACCTTTCTTAGTAACTCTCGCCTTGTCAGTTACTTTAGCAAATCTCCCCGGGATAACGGTCCTTTATAGGTGGACGAGTGCTTAGGCTAATAGTACTGATTTCGCGCTGTTCCAGTTCTTGGGATATTCTGTGACGTAGAGGAAATTTATGTTTTCGGCTACGGATCCAGGAAGTAAAAATTCTGTTCTTGTGAGTACGTTGATATCGTGTTCAGCTATGATATTGTGAATAGATTTCATTCCTTCATCATTAATTCCGAAAAGGGCAATGTGCTTAGAGCAGAATGCAGTTCGTTATTCTTTATTTCTTAAAGTAAAAAAAAATTGTATTTCCTTAGAAAGTCCAATTCGAGTATGCAAAAATCCCTATGTCTGCCACATATGCCGTGTAATGACAGTCGGTACTTCCAAACCTAATGTTAACGTTTACTTTTCCGTTGATGTCGATCTCGTCAGACACAGTCTGGAGGGTGACGCAGGTCGGCATCCATGTAAGTTTACCTTCCCGCTGTTGACCTAAATCTTTTCTGATGATCGTAACATTGGCTTCTGTATCGATGCTCATCTTGTAAGGAACTCCGTTGATATGTCCCATGATGAAGAGTCCATTATTGCCGCTACTCACGAACCACTTTAAAATGATGCTTCTCATTATCTGGCAACTTCCGCATTGCGAGATGGCCATTAATTAGTTTCTATCCTTCTTTCTAGGAGCGGTCTTAACATCCATGTCATAGGGTGTTCTGCAGTTTCTTCGTATGTGACCTTCAGCATCGTAAATTTAGTAACGTATAGGTCCGTTTCTTGTCACTAATATTCCATCTCAGAATATTGACGTGTCTAGTTAAATCCTCTAGGCGAGCAGCCATTTCATCCACTAGCTCTTGGATTTGCGCATTTGTGATTTGGTGCCGTTCTCTACGATTTGCTTGCTAGGCAGCCTCGAATTTCATGGCGTACACTAGAGTGCTTTTTAAATCCTTCACGACCGCCATCCTCAGAGCTTCCTGTACTTCGGCATCCTGGATGCCATTGATAAAGTACTGCAGGGAGAGGATTTCTTTTTTTTCTGTTGGGCATTCGGAAAAGGCGAGATGAGACAGACTTTCAACATCTGTGCCGAGCTCCTGGAGGGTTTTCGTGGGCTTCTGTTTACGGGATTTTAATTGAAGCCTGTTCTAATTTTTTAAGCATTTCTCGCCAAAGCGCAGCTCCAACTCGCCGCACAGAACTTCGAAGTCCAGTCTGATTTTTTGGAATAGTCTGAAACATATCCGCAGTGTTGCTCTCAGAGAAGCGGCGAAATGGCAGGCCTTAGCTTGGAAATTCCAACCATTCGCTTCCGCTACTATAGAAAATTGTGTCTTATACACTTGCAAGGAGTATTTTCCACCACAAATGGGTACCTTCAGGCATGGGTAGAAATTTAAAACGCTTACTACGAACACTATCACTATCGCTAAGAATCCCTTACATCACTATCGCTACGAATTTCTTCATGGTATCAACTTCTTTATCGAGTGCAGAAGACCTGTGATCAGTCTGTTGTTCCACGACAGAAACTGTCTCTTCTATTTGCTGTTTTAGAGAAGAAACTGTTTTTTTCAATTTGTCCTTTTACAGGAGAACCTCTTTCTTCAATGTGTCCAATTTCATTTTCATCAGTGTCAATTCTGCCTTCCATAGTATCGAATTTGTTTTTTACTCGGTAGGTAATTTCTATTTCCATTTCCTATGGACCTGCTTCAATTTTTTCTTGAACAGCTTTCATTTCTTCTTTAACAGATTACAGAACATCTTTTATCTCTTCTTTAACAGATAATGACCAGCTTCCATCTTTTCTGGAACGGATTTCATCTCTCCTTTAGCTGCTCTTCTTTTCTCTTTTCTTTAATGGAATCTTGGACAGCTTTCACCTCTTCTTTGAACGCAGCAAAGGCTGCTACCAGTCTTTTTCCGTCGCTTTTGTCACTGGCATTCAACCACACTCCTGACACCAAAAAGGGTTGCCTGCGTACGGATTCGTAATAGATTGAATGCACGAGTCCGATAAAAGATTAATAATATTTGTTGTTAACAACAGAATTATAACAGAACGCTTGAATTTTCCTCAGAGATATTCGTACAAGTTTTCACAATATCAGGCAGAAATAATTAATAGAACGCAAATACGTTAACTAGAACGCAATACAACCAGTAGCTATACTCTAAACTACTAAAAATGTTAAAATAAGAACGAAATCCAAAGAGAAAGTATCAGATACCTCAGTTCGCGCGGAACTAAACAAGTCGCATGAACTGTAACTAAGCAGCTGCAACTAACTAAATAACTGAGTTGATATGTTCCCTCTATGGCTTATAACAGCTTTAAATCAGTCGCGAGAAATAGTTCTAGCATTTTCTACTTCTCGAGATTTCTGGGAACCAATAAAAGGATGAAATTACGGTTACAGCTAACACAGTATCAATTACATTTATTCAATTTAAATGCAAATTACGAGATATATATTTATTAAATATTAAATGTACGTGCTCCAGTATTTTTACTTTCCGGCGTAGCTCTCTCATAATGCATATCTTGTGCTGCATTAAATGGGGAAATAAAAACATCTAATTATAATTCAATTAAAATTTTCTAACTAAATACAAAATTCGTAGCAGTATCAAGAGATTATTTGTCAAGTAAGTATAATCATAACAACGACATTTAATAACGAATAACGAATAACAACGAATCATAACAACAACATAAATGTGAAAAAGGGGCGACGTTCTGGAAAAATGGCGTTCGGTGTAGTCGGTGTCACCGACTAAACATTTGATATTTAACGGATGGCAAGTTCTATAGTAGTGCCTCTAAACATAACTGTAGGAATGTACAGCATTCTCCAATTCATTAAAGACAATTTATTACAGTTTTTGATATTGGATTTCTAACTTAGTAAGTTAATTTCGAATTAGAGATTTCAAATTTTTGGAATGCAATTTATCGACTATTAAAACTTGTGAAGTCAGAATTCCGATATCAGAGAAAGTAATAAATTGTTTTTTAAATGAATTGAAGAAAGTTGTCCATTCCTACAGCCATGGTTGAAGGACCTGCTATTGAACTTCCCATCCGTTAGATCTGAATCTTTTGTCGGTGACACCGCCTACACCGAATGTCGTCTATCTCGAACTTTAACCCCTTTTCACATTTATAGTTTTGTTATGATAGCATTAAGTTTTTGGAAAGCTAAATTAAAGGTTATGTGTTTATTCAGGCACTTAAAAAGCATCAAAATAAATACGTGACTTTCATTTTTTTTACTTGCGTTTACACAATATTGGTTTCTTATTACGAAAGGGAAATAAAAAATTGACAAACATTTTATTAAATCAAAAACCGTCTTCACAAAAAATATGTGACCTGCAATTTCTTTTTCTTGCCTTTACTCTACACTGGTTTCTTTTTATTACCAATTTCTATAATTGCCATAACGGTAGTAATGTGAGAGCGCGTAACTCATCCAGTGCCTGGTATTTTTGACATGTTTCCTACTTAACAATAAAGTGGCCAAGTCGGACAGTATCACGTTCGATAATAATGTAGTTTTTTTTATTTTATTTTATTTTATGTTCTTAAGGAGATGTTAAAATTTAAACAATAAGTTTAACCAGCTATTTTAATTATTCAAAAATATAAATGTTCAAACCTTATTTCTATGAGGAAATTCACGTTTCCTTTGTTTTAATTTATTTTGTATTATTTGCGTCTGTCATGTGTTTCGTTACTTAAATTTCAGTTACTGAAGGGCTAAGATTTTATCATTTGAGAGCTGTTTGCATTCCTTTCGCGATACAGGTGTAGTTTGTTTGTCCCTGTAGTTAGGCCCGAACCCACTATCGAAATGAAAATAAGAGCAGGTCCTGCACTCTACTCTGAGCTATCATTTCATGTATTATAAATAGGTTTTAATGCTTCACTTTCGGCAAAGCTGATTAGTATCTGAGTGGCACGGAAACCGGCGATCGGTGCAACGCAAACTGTTTGTGATGTTGTCAAATGCTCGTTATGAGTATTATTTGGTTTTACCTCGACAATAATGTAGAATTTTTTAAGTTTTGGATTTTTTCTTCTGAATATGCCTAATTCACCTTGCTGTCAAATTTCTAGTGTCTGTCATTTAAAAGTAATCTAGGTTTTTGATCATTCAGTCAGTCATTTCGTAATAAAATGATGCTATTTAGACTTTAATAATTCCATATCCATAAGAGGGAGATTATTGAAATTTGAGATTTTACGTGCGCAAGGGATTTCTGCTAGAAATACAATGTTGCAACTTTGTATGTCTAATAGTCTTTCAGTAATGGGGCTTCAGAAGGAGATCGAAATGGTCCTTGCAAGATACACATGACCGGTGTCTCACTGTTTTCATTTTCGTCTGTTCCAAACTCGGCTGGCACATTGCCGTGTGTCTAAATATTTAAATTTTTGGGGCTTCTTTTTAATTTTTTTTGTATGAAGACTTTTATTGCCACTGCACAGAGAATAATCAAATATTTATTTGATAACATTGTTTGCTTGACGGCTAAATATTTAAATTATGTCATCTAATACAGATACATAATAATTTCTAAATTTTATTAAATTTCTAAAATAAAATAACTTTAAATACAGGTTGTATAAAATTCTGCTTCCAAACGTTGAAGCGTGTTGCAGGATATAATATATATATGATAAATTCAAATCACAACAGAGTTACGGGATTAAAATATTTACTCTTTCAAAGTTACTTCCATTATCTGTAATTTAGTTTGATTCAAAAGCATGTAAGGTGTATTTTGATTTTATTACAGTTATTTTAATCGCGTTGAATGCAAATGAGTTAGAAGTAGTATTTAAAGGAAGTTCTACTTACTTCAATGACAGAAAGTGCTTAGGAGCTTTTTCTGACGCGTGTTTGCCTCGTGGCTTATTTCATTCTTGAAGCTATTACGCTCGGCCGTATTGTACGTGACTGTTGATAATCGCCGGCTAGTTTAATTTAAGTTAAAACTACGTTAGATATCTCTGTCCAGTTTCGGCTTAATCTATTTCATTTAGTATTAGATTAGTTTCTTAATTTCTTATCATGTTTTAAAAGCCCGAGTGGAGACTTTCTTGTAAGCCCGAGAACAGGCCAACAGTTTTCATTTATTTGAGTGAATAAAAGCGTATTTTAACCCTTCTTGAGTCTACGTTGTCTGCTTGAACTCAGCGATAGTTCGCTACTTAGTTCACTAGGTTCCTCAACATTTTATCATAGATAAAGGAATGAGGATAATGATAAGCATAACTTATAAAATTTTATGGAAGATCCTTAAACGGGAAAACTGTTGAATGCTAGAGAATCTGTTCGTAGAAATAATTTTTAAGCTGAATACTTTACATTAATTTGCTCGTTGGAATACTATGTTCTACATAGGCTTCTTCTTTTTGATATTTTATTTGCACTGCTTGAATATTTTGCATGACAAACGAAGTTTACATATATATTGTTATTTATGCATATATTTTTATAAAAGTTATATATGTTATATATAATATATATATATAATTATATAAATGTTATGGATGTTATATATATATTAATATTATATATATTGTTTAGATGCTTGATTTGACATTAACAAGGAGCGCAAAAGAACAAATTTTCTATTAATAATGCATGAAATATTCGCAGTGTGTTATTGAAAATATCTACCTAAGGTATATACTCTTGCGTCATCGAAGAAAATTAGCCAATGGTCAGAAGAATAAAAGAAATGTGAAATACAAAGACCTCAAAAATACAAAAAACACGTGATTACTTTTACATATTTATCGGGAATTTTGAAATTTATTGGCATTGAATTTCGCATCTTTTAGGTCTGTGTGTAATTGGTTCTAAATCTCTTGCTTTTGTCTATACTGATTAATCAGCAGTCTATTGAGCGGAAATGACTTGGGATAATTTTGTTTTTAAATAAAAATTTGTAATACTATATACAATTGTGCCAACGTAAACCATTTGCAAAAAGAGCATTGTAAACAGCCTAGGACAGCACAAGAAAGGAGAAGGAAAACGTTTATATATTTACATATATTATAATTGCCGGCGTAAACCTTTTTGCGAAGAAAAGGGTTCTGAAGCGCCAAGGACAATACAAGAAAGGAAAGGGAAAAAAACGTTTATATTGGAATTACAGGTTTTCCACGTCCCCACCTTGGCAGATGATAAGCATGCGAGAGATTGTTGACAACAATAACGAAAGTAACATCGCTGGAAGAATCTGTATAACTTCGTATTTTATGGCATCTTTCAATTCTGTCAAATCTCGTGGATTTGATGTATAATTTTCGTCATATATGTATCGTTCCAACGCCATTAATATTTTTTAATGCGCTGATCAATTTGAGCAGGAAAATTAGGTGCTGCTATTCAAAGGCTTCCAAATATTTTCACTGTAACCGTTACAGTGAGAGCTCTATTATTTAAAATCATCTCAATCTTGAAAGCATACCTTCAAATAACAATTGAAGTTGAGCGGAAAAGCCGTTACTCATGTTTGTAGTAGAAACAAAATAAAAAAGAAAGAGACGGAAAGAAAGGAAAGAGAAATATATATATCTATGAAAAATATAAAATATGACCGAAAATTATTAATTTATTGCCATAGCTCTATCAATTGGTGGTTTTAATATAAATTTTAGCCCTTTTCAAACAACCGTACAGCATCATTTTAATCAGTGTTTTATGAAGAATGCTGTGAGCTTCTAATTCAATCACCATTTAAAACAGAAACAAAGAAACTTTACACCCAGTATACCTATAAATACTTTTGTTGCTTAATATGCATTCTCTTTCTCTTCGCTGCTTTCGCCGCTTTCTCTACCGCGCTCTGCCACTGCTCTACGTGATCTGCGTGTATAAAATTGCGAGGCTCGTATAGTTACTTTAGCGTTGTACCAGTAAAGACCGAATGTGCTTCTAAAGAATCCTTTCATCCACGCAAAAATTTCAAGCTATCTTCCATCACCATCACAACCATTATTGCTAAGTAATTAGTGGGGTGTCTTCTTCTCTCGTCGTACCATCAAAAATGCCACACATATCATAGATAGTCATAGAAGACGGTTAAAGACAATGGATTTCAAAACCACTGGTATTTTGAATTCACGTTAAAATCCTGTCGAATTTACACTGTAAAATATGCTATAGGTAACGTGATTCTTTGACACGTATAGGGAATGATAGAACTGCGTAAATACCAGAGATGTGTAAGGAAACAAAACTAGCAGTCGTGGCTTAAAATAACAAGACACGAATAATTTTTAGGCATTTAACTTTAGTGGTGCATATTCTCAATCACAAATCATTTTGAGTGCCATAAGCAGAACCTCCAATTTTATTTAACAGATCTCATCTCGAGACAATGAACAACACAGGGAAGAGGAAGAGGGAGAGGAAGCCATGAAAGTGTGAGAGTATTTCAACAAAGAGCTATACAGGGAGTCAGTTTCTTTGTTTAACGATTAGATAAAAATTATCTGCATTACTACTCTTACGTTAACGACATAATGCATATTAATTTTCAGGTGATGCGATTTAGATTCATAAACTAGTAGTTTTAAGACAGGAAAGGGACTTAGCCAAAAGAAAATGAGTAATTAAAAGGAGTATTGCTAATAATTAAGAATATATTTTTCTTTACCATTTTGTATCTCATGTATATTGTATGTATTGATGTATCCGCTAATGATCTCATTAGCGGAAAATTGGGTAAAGTCTTTTCTTTAATGAAATTTCAAAAAATTCCATTTAAAACTACCATTCCTATTGAATCTCTGAAGTGAAATGCAAATAACTCGTATATAAGTATAAATCTTCTGAGAGTGATTTTCAAAACCTTTCACTGGCAGTTTTTGAGAAATACAATAGCTATGCTTTATTGATACAATTCTTTGAATTTAACAGTGAATTTCTTAAATGAGGGTGTAAAGCAAAATAGGCTTAAATAAGTTTTCTTGTCATTTTGAAAAATAAACCTGTCATCAGAGAACTATATTAAAATAAACTGTCTAATGTTAGATTTAGGGTTTTTTTTAAATATTAGTTTAAAAATTCGGCATATTTTAAAATTTAGAAAGTAATTACTTTGTAATACACGGTGTTTGTAAAGTCCCGAACCCATTTTGATGTTTAATAATTCATAAAATAATGAAGAAATAAACAAACTTATGGCATTCATTGATGGAATAACTTATACATTTTTCTTTTCAGGTTTGAATTTCTTTACTTTTGTAAATATCGTCTGCGGGTGTGGTTGATTTCAGATAATTTTATTTTCCAGTCTAAATATCTGTACTTCTCTAAATAATTAATAGCATTTTTCTCTCTTTTGTTTTTTTTTTGTTCTCCGACGAAGCATCCTTTCATCTTTCTGGCCTTGTTAATCGCCATAATGTGCGCATATGGGGATCTGAAAACCCACATGAATACCGTGAGGCACAAAAGGATTCGGCAAAGGTTAATGTATGGTGTGGACTAATGCACGACCGAGTCATTGGGCCTTTTTCTTTTACAGAAAAGACGTTTTTACAGAAGAGCTTCAGCCACAGGTCTTTTTGCAACAAGATGGTGCACCACCTCATTGGGGTACCATCGTTCGTAGTTCTTTGAATAACCATTTTACAGGAAGATGGATTGGGCGAAGAGGTCCAATTCCTTGCCACCCAGATCACCTGGTATAACGCCTCTGGACTTTTTCCTTTGGGCATTTGTAAAGGACAACGTTTACAGGAGGGCAGTTTCGAACATTGATGACCTACAAGCCAGAATTACAACCGCAATAGCTTCTGTGGATGCCGACATGTTTGCCGGTATCTGGTGTGAAATTGAATATCTACATGATATTCTTCATGCGACGAAGAGGGCACACGTGGAAGTTCATTGACAAGAGTCATGAAACTTTTTGAGTCTATCTAACCATTTATGTTATTAATTTTAATCTATCTTTATTATTTTATAAGTTAATAAACATCAAAATGGCTCCGGGACTTCCCTGTAAAATTCTAAAGCAGTTGGCATCGTAACTACGAATACAGCTGCACAATTTGAAATGATGTACACTCAAACCTGTTTTTGCGCGATCTTTTATTGTGCGACTTTTTTTGTGTGTGTGCGGTATATGAAAATTTCAATCTACACTGTTGTGGAAAACTTAAGCAAAAGCAGGGTTTTTCGCCATAACTAAACGAGAAATCAACTGAGAGACATGAAATACAGAAATCAAGGAGAGTATTATGTACGTAAAGGATGACAAAAGCATCGGAGCTGAAAAAGGAATACAATGCATACGGTATAGAATCAAACAAAAACAAGCTTTATTGAACGCATAGTATCATGGTTCATGATTGTCTATCAAAGAGGAAGAACAACAAGTACATGTTCCTTAATATGGGATATTAAGGACCGTCTCCGCATATTCAGAACCAGCTGGTGCAACATTTCTTGCGGTAGGAGTGCCCATTCCTCAATCAGCATCTGTTTGAGTTGTTGGATGTTCTCCGGAGGATGTAAGCGTGCTGCAATGCGTCTCCCCAAAGCATCCCACACATGTTCGATGGGATTTAAATCTGGGGAGTACGCTGGCCAATCCATTCGAGTGATATCTTCACTTTCGAGTAGCTCCTCAACAGCAAGTGTCCGATGTGGCCGTGCATTGTCATCCATAAAAATTAAGTCTGGGCCAATCGCACCTCGGAACAGTCGCACATGGGAAAGGAGTACGTTCTCACAATATCGATACCGGTTACAGGCCCTCTGTCCAAAACGTGGAGCTCAGTTCGCCCGTTCAGCATAATGCCTGCCCAGACAAGAACTCCAGGACAACCGTTACGGTGTCTCTCCTTGATGTTACTGGGATAAAACCGGGTCTTGACCTCTCTCCAAATCAAAACGCGTTGAGAATCTCTTCTGGTACTGAACCGACTCTCATCCGTAAAGAGGACACGACTCCATTGATCAGTTGTGCAGTTTTTGTGCTCTCTGCACCACTGTAAACGGTGGCCAACTTTCAACGGGAGGCAGCTTTCAGGACGGCGGGCGAATAGGCCCCCTTTGTGAAGCGTCTGGCCACAGTAAACCGCGACACTTGTCACGCCGTTGCTGTACAGAATTGCTGAACGATGGTGCTTGCTGACTGCTGTCGGCCTCTTTTCGCCTGCAGGGCGATATATCGGTCATCCCTTGCAGATGTCGTCCTCGGGCGGCCACCACCAACCTTTCTAACAGCTGTGCCTGTGGTTTGGAACGCTTTCCAAGCGCAAAACGACACTTTTGTTGATTCTGAAGTCTGCAGCTACACCGGTGACAGTACGCCCCTCCTCCACCTTTCCGATTATTCTTCCACGTGTGAAGTCGTCCGGGTGATTTCTTAAAGCCATATTTCACGAAATGACTCACTGGCACTTGCAGCGAATATGTTGCATTGCATCTCCGTCCTTCCTTTTATTCTACTGTTGAGCTGCGCGCGCCGACATCACGCATTTTGTGTACGGTAACGTCGCGTCTGACGTTTCGTTCCTGATATTTGCATACGCATGACATTTCTACTGACTGACGTGTTCATTGTACTGATCTCCAGACCTCCTTTTTGAAATTTCATGGCTATCTGCTAAATTCTTACATTGTTGCTTAAGTTTTGCACACTAGTATAATTGGAACATAATTGACGAAATTATCAACAAAAAAAAAAGTAAAATAAGAAATCAATAAAAAAATAAGCTTCAATCTTGTATATCTGGCAACCGAGGTATATACAAGCATGTAGTAATACAACAGTCATAGGAAACACTGATCACCGACTACATGGTAACGGAAAACAATTCAACTCTCAACGACTCTTTTTTATAGATACCCTTTGTGCGATTTTTATGCAGTTTTTTATATGTTTTCCTTATCAGGTTTGAGTGCATTTACGAAGTATAGTAGGTGGCCGTTATTCTATAGCCTCCTGGCTTTTTTAATTGAAATTTAACCGTTATATGTATGATGAATTTATCAATACCGTAGATTTACCTATACACACACACACACACACACACATAT
>KK116301.1:815222-834334 GCA_000611955.2 Stegodyphus mimosarum
ATCATTATAGCAATGGATTTACCAGTGCAAGTTTAAAGAAATGGACAACAAAAAATTACATAAAAAAGCAATAAACGTTATTAAACCTAATATTTTTATAATCTTTTTAAAAAAGATATTTTAGACTGACACTCTTACTGAGTAGATTACTATATTTAATCAAAATGCCAAGATAACATCGCTTTCTGTAAGTCATAAACATACTAAAATGTTTTTAAAATATCTGTTTAAATCTTAACATGGCATATTCTTGTACCTGAAAAATACCTTTTAAAATACTAATATATTCTTAAATTTTATTTTCCAGTTTTGTTTAAGTTTATAATTCGCAATGCATTTTAAGTTACGTTGGAAATTATGACTAAAAATTTATACAGCTATATTAAAGAATTGAAACTTATAAAAAATGGAAATATGGTGGGATAACTACAGTATCTTAAAATAGTTACTTAGTTTATTATTTTTAGTAACTACAATATTGTTCTTATAGAAGTTCATGCATTCAGTTAGCAAAAATTCGTATGTTCAGATATGTATTTTATTTTCAGTGTTAATAAAATTGATTATGTAAAATTTAATATTGACTTTTGCTAAATACAAATAGAACGAGTAAACATAAAACCTGTTAATAATAAATTTTAATTAATTAATTACGATACTGCATTTTTCTAAGTTATATAGATGTTTATTAGGGATTTGGAATTAGATTTATCTGGATAAGTATGCTTAACAATCATAAATTTGTTTTTCCTCATGATAAATGAAAGGAAGATGGGGAAGTTCTCTCTTGCTTCCACTGTCAAGCGCACAATTGACTTTTAAGTCTCATTTCAAGATCCTTAACTTAAACATAATTCAGCATTTTATTTTTCTTTAAATGTTCCCTATTTCTAAATAGTCTATAATCAGTTTTATCGCAAGTGAAATAAGTAAACTGCCTGCTTCCTAAAACAGCTGTATTCACAATATTAATAATCATAAAATAATAATCGTACTAATCAACAGTATTTTGCATTGCTACGTGGTTGCGTTCCCACGCCTTAGTAAAAAAACGATAGTAGATGTTTGAAGCCTAGGAGTATTAATTTTGTATCTTCGTATGCGGAATTAGATTTCCTAAAGTTTTATTTAACTCTAAATACTTTACAAAGGTATTCTAATTACAATTTATTTAGTCATTTCATTAAAATATATTAACAATTTAATTGCTTATATGATTTTAGACTTAGGGAATACAAGAGTACTCTAATTACAATTTAATTACTCATTAGATGTGTAATAAGCGTCAGTGGGGCAACAATTAGAACAACCTGTCGATATCATTCTCTTTCCTATCTAGAAAAGGAGTTTCGAAGGCAACGGTTTCCCCCTGCGAACTGAAAGACAATCTGGAATAGTTTTATAACCATGGCCTATAAATGTTTATTTGTGTTCTCTAATAAAATACGTCTTTGTTACGTCACTTTACTGTAGACATAGTGGTAACAGACAAAGTGAATACAAGAGTATTCTAATTACAATTAAATTACTTATAACATCGTGCAATTTGTCAGTGTAATAAGCGCCAGTAGGGCAACAATCAGCAGAAATGCTCAATCTCATTAGCTTTCCTGTTTGGAATAGGAGGTCGAAGGCAACTGTCTTACCCCTGAGAACTGGAAGACAAGCTCGAATAGTTTCATAACCATGGCTTTTAAATGTTTATATGTGTTTTCTTGTAAAAGATGTGTTTGTGAATTACATCATTTTACTGTAGACATACTGATAATACGTACCATTTTTGAGCAAGTGTCAGCAGTATTTACTTCATTTTCTTTTCTCTGAAGGATCATTTGTTTGCAATAGAATATTCTATGAACTTACTTTGTTATACTTACGCAGTATTTATACATGTTTTCTGTTATGAAATTATCTCGTAGATTCCTGCTTCTGCGTGAACCGTCCTATAACTGTATTTCAGCTTACTGCGCTTAGTAAGCTGTAACAAGTATGCTACTAATGTTATTTTATTAATCGTGCTGCTCCTGTATAGTTTCCATACATTCTAGTATTTAACGCTTAACTGCACTTATCCTATTCCACTAGTTATTATTCCTTCATTTATTTTTCCTATCATTTTATTTGTATTTTTTTATTATGATATATGTTATTGTGACTTATCTCACCTGTGTGACAGTAACATCAGCAAAAGCCCACGGAATTCATCATAACAAGGAGCGCGAGATGGTGCCTGTACAACCTTGAGCACTATACAGGTGACAATGCGAATTTGCTCAATTCCGCCTCCAATTCTGATGCAGAACGCCCCAGAAGGACTGTTCCGAGGGACTCCCATCCCTTTTTCTCTAGCACTAACCTCTTAAGAGGACTTTCTGCTCGCTGCATATTTGGAGTGACCTTCCTCCTGCACAAGCACTATTTATTTACAAACATCCATATCTTCTCCGGCACGGCAGTCAGCGACGCTAGCCACTAACCCGGTTGGGTGGCTCATAATGTATTCCTATTTGCATTACATATAACGCTGCATTTTTCAGTAATTATACTGATAATTCGTTATAATCCACTGTGTTTTACTCACATACAGGGTATTCTGTTAAGTTATTCATTTTCCGTATTATCTTTGCTAATCAGCAATGTTTTTTATTGTTGCAGGAGCTGGTTCATAAGTCTATTTTTGTACTCTGTTCTATTAACATGGCTTGCAGTTTGCTTTCCTAATTTTTTGCGTACCCCTGACAAACCTATTTCATTAGCTCGCTATATATATATTAATTTGTGCATGTGTTCGATTATATGTATATAGAGGTATAGTGCTCATATTTCATGATTTATCTTTCATGTTTTGAGATTCAAGATATAGCTTACCTTTCTAGTTTCCGCATCCCTGTAATCTATCTCACACTGTTTTCTTAGAACGTACTTGCCATCAGTACCACATATCTCAATCTTCATGTACTCTTCAATTAGAGTACTGTGTATTGAGCCTCGTAACTCGTGCGATATTATGCGCTTTGTGCTTAAGTATGTATGTTACAGGTAATATCATTTTCATTGATGTCTTTAGTACATAATCTCATCAACAATGCTCCACGCACTTGTTCTGCAGAACTTAACTTTTTTTAATATTGTTTTATATTGAATACACTGTCTTCAAATCTGTATCCTCCTTGGGTTATCTGAACTCCGATTTTTCGGTTCAAGACGTCTTTCTCATAAACTCATATCGACAAGATTATCTTGCCAATATCTAAAACTTTGTTAGGACTCAGTGTTCTATGCATATTCTTGGAGAACATATTCGTGAAGTAATCTAAGTTCTGATCTTTAACAGGGAGCTGAATGCAGCTATGTTCTGCAGTTAAGATATGATTGGTTGAAGTAGGAGAGATGCAAGTGCCACAAATAGGCTCCTTATATCCTTTCAAGAGATCCTGATGTGTCAGTCTGCAGAGACCAGTTCGTAGACGAGTCAGCAGTCCTTACGATTTCCCAGTATTCCAAATTGGGATTTACGTGCTTTAATTTGTTCAGTCTGACATTTCCAGAGTTTTGGCCACCAGAACAAGATCTTTGCTTTCATGTAATTCCGTACGTCTGTGAAGGGGACCTCATTTTCGGAAGTAATATCAGCTGATTTTGCTGCGGCATCGGCGAGTTCATTGCCTTTGATGCATGCATGTCCAGGCACCCAGCAGTACGCAATAGAATAACCTGCGTTTCTCAAACGAAGCTGTGCCTTTAATATATCTAAGACATAAGGGCGGCTAGTATTTGGATTTACTGATTCAAGAGTACTCAGAGATTCAGAATAGTTGATGAATTTTCTGTTATTCTGCTTAGAGATGAAGGTTAAGGAGTTTAAACTGGCAAGAGTTTCAGCCGTAAAGACGGATACAGCCTTATGAAGAGCACTACTCTTGATTACTTTATCACAAACAAAGCCTGCCTCGACATAATCATGATTATTTGAGCCGTCAGTAAAAATTGATGTATAGTTAGAACGTCTGCTTCTATGCTCTAGAAAGATTTGTTGATATTGGACATCATTGGTATTGCTTTTTTCAAGTCTTCCAAAAATGTCAAGAAGGGGAATATTCACTTCTTGCCAGGGTGCAATACCTAAAGAGTTGAAGCTTTAGGGATGCAGCTCATTTAGGTTGAATTCTTTGGTCACTGATAGAACACGAAAATAAATAGGAGGGATACATGAAGGCCGTGCTTGTTAAAGCGCCAGTACCGATCAGATGTCATGAGACGAACGGGATGTTCGGCCCGTGACATTACTTTATAATGAAATTTAAGGAATAATTTCTTGTGTCTGAATTCCAGAGAAGGTCCAGAGAAGATTGCATATAAGCGTTGGACTGAAGATGTTCTGAAAACTCCCCAGCAAATCCGTAGAGCTTAAAGGTGGTCTATATCTAATTTCAGTAGTACAGAAGATGTTGCTGATCCATGGATAACACAACCATAGTCAAGTTTGGAACGAATTAAAGCTCTATACATGCGTAGCATAGAGAAACGTTCTGCTCCCCATGAAATATTTGCAAGGACGTTTAGTATGTTAAGGGCCTCAGTGTATTTTTCCTTTAAATTTAAAATATGCGGAAAGAAAATGAGCTTTCTGTCAAAGATGAATCCTAGAAATTTTGCTTCTGGCTCAACTCGGATCAAGGAACCATCAAGATGCAGCTCTGTTCCGAGATGTAAATTTCTTTTGCAACAGAAATGCACGCAGACGGTCTTCTGCCTAACAAATTTAAAACATTGTTGTTGGACCACTTTACTATTCTGTTTAGAACAATTTTCAGATCTTGACCGTGACAGTAGATCATCAAATCATCAACATACAGGGAACCATGCACTGTGGGGGGAAGTTTTCTTAAAATGGAATTAATTTGCAGACTGAAAAGCGTAACACTGAGTACCGAGCCTTGGGGTACACCTTCTTGTTGTGCAAATACACGAGAGAGAAACGATCCCATATTAACTCGGAATGTGCGATCCCTCAGAAAGTTTTAAATGAAGGTAGGTAAGTTACCTCGCAGCCCAGTGCTATAAAGGCCATGAAGAGTCCCGTGCCGCCAAGTTCTATCATAAGCTTTTTTCATCTCAAAAAAGACTGAAAAAACCACATGATTTCTTTTCACAAATGCATTGTGTACTGCGGTTTCTAAGAACATGGCACTGTTAAGTGAAGATCTTCCCCTACGGAAACCACTCTGGTAAGGCGATAGGCAATGATTATTCTCAAGATAGTGGGTGAGACGGCGGTTTACGATTTTTTCCATAATCTTGCAGAGGCAGTTAGTGAGCGCGATGGGGCGATAATTTGAAGGATTCCTTGTGTCCTTTCCAGGTTTGGCAATGTGGATCACTGTAGCATTTCGCCAAGCATTAGGAAAAAAGCACTCCTTCCATATTCTGTTATACAGAAAGAGAAGAGATTTTAATGATTCATTGGACAAATGCTTCAGCATGACGTAGGAAATGCCATCATGGCCAGGACTCGTCTTAGGCGTTAGCGACAAAGCACTGATCATCTACAGCATAGTGAAATCAGTGTTATATGCTTCGGTGTTGAGGGAGTTAAAATTGATGACGTATTCTCACAACGAAGCTTAGCTGTGAGGAATGCTGGTGGATAGTTAATATTATTTGACACAGCCCTAAAGGTCTCCTCTATGATATTAGAAATATCTTTTCTGCTGCTATACGTTACGCCCTATTTTTCTAAGTTGGAGGGTCCATGATCTTCATAATTACCTGAGCTTTTTTTAACTTTTTCCCAAGCACACTTGCTTCGAGTGGGAGAGGTAATGGATGACAATTACTGATCCAAGTGTCTTTCTGTCTTTGGCGCCGCACTCTCCGAACATTTGTTTTTGCCCTTTTATAGGAGATAAGATTGCTAAGCGTGGGATACCTGCGTAAGATTCCTTTTCTTTGATGCCTATGAGCTATCTGACAGTCACGCTTCCACCATGGTTTAGGATATTTTGGAAGACTGCCTAATGATATGGAATTAGATATTTTAGCTGTCTGAAAAAGAGTATCAGTGACAGTTTTTATAGCTTCTTTAACTGGCTCATACTTTGTCATATTAGTAAGCATAGCCAAATGAGAAAACATTTCCCACTCCGCTTGTTCGTAAATAAAATGTGGTGATCTGGCATTAGACCGTGCTGTAAATCCGTTAAAAGTCACAATGCTAGGGAAATGATAACTATTAAAACGGTTGTTTCCGACGCTAAATGCATAAAATGGGAGGAGTGATGGCGAACAAATGGCCCGGTCAATACTATTAAATGTCCTCGTAGGGCTGGTGGAAATATATTTGTTCTCCGCTATTAAGAAGACATAAGCAATGATCACAAATGAGGTCTTCTATTTGTTTTCTACGAAAATTTATACCACCGCTACCCCAGAGATGATTATGACCATTGAATCTCCAATTACAATGAAAAGAGTAGACAAACTTTCTACTAAATCATCTAATTCTTTTTTATCTATCACTTCATTAGGAGGCAAGTAGATGGTAAAGACAGTGATAAGCATACTGATATTGATCTGCACAGCAACAGCTTGGCTACATGTGTTCAAGGGAAAGACTGTCGAAGGGTAGGTATGGGAGGTGAAGACAGCAACGCCTCCGCTTACGCGCTCATGAGACAAAAAGTCTTTTCTGACAGTTGAATATTTCCGCAACGTAGTTGTGCTATCATGCTTGAGATAAGTTTCCTGCGTCCAAAACAGGCAGAGTGATAAATGTCTATCAGACTTTTGATGTTCACTAGGCCAGGCCTTGATGGAATCCGCGAGAGCTCCAAGAGATTAAAGTAGCCAACATGAGTGTTTATTTTGAATATAATGTTTCTGTGTTAGGCGTGGTAGAAGACTCTTTGGCGGAGCTAATCCTTCTTCTAATTCCATTTCAGATTCAAGTGTGACTGGTAGCATACTCTCTAATGAGGTATGACCAGAATTTACTGTTTTTGAGCTTATGCTATTTAAAGGGGACTTGGTTTGTTTTTTAGTATTATTTACTTCAGATTCTTTATGAGTTGGTGTATGTTTAGTAGTGGCAAATAAATTGCTACTCGGCATTTTTTTGTGGTACTTCAGTCTTTGTTTGCGTAGAAAGTGACGTCTGGATAGCGATTGAGGGAACAGATTTTGTTGCATCAGCAAAACTCAGATTTAGACGAGGTTGGGTGCTTTCTAACAGTATCTCTTAGCTTCTGTATACAATATCATTTTGCCTCCTTTTAGTTTGAATTTCCATTTGAGACAGAAGCGGGAGAAGGATGGGTGACTTCCTTTAAAATTAACATAAAGAGGCTCTGCAGTTCAACCTTTACTTTCATGATCTACAGATGAGCAGCGAGTGCATGTAAGTTTTCCGCGACATGCATTCTTTGAGTGCCCAAACCGCTGGCACTAAAAACAACGCATAAGCTTTGGCACATACGGTCACACCGGACAGTGCAAATAACCTGCTTTAATATGATTTGGAAGTTGAGGAGTCAAAACAACATGTTTAGTGTCAATTAACTGACTATTCCTTTTTTTATTTTAATTCGACGTGCATTGCAAACATTCCGCTCGGCAAGCTTGTTAGTGAATTCGTCATTCGACACTGTTAACAGACCGACTTCCGATATTACGCCGTGACTGGAATTCAGAGTTTTGTGTGCAGAAATCGTAACAGCAACCTGTCCTATTTTTGACATAGTAAGAAGTGTCTTTGATTGATTAGCAGAGACAGTTTCTGTTAATAAGTTACCAGACCGTAAGCCTTTAATTGATTTTGGTTCTTAGCAAAGGCTTTTATATATTTTTGAACAAGGAAAGGAAACATTTTTTGCAATTCAGCAGATCCTGTCATAACCAAAATTGGGGGAACAACTTTAGTGTTTTCTGTACTTTTTAGTTCGAGGTCTTTTACTAGATGATTCAGTGGCAGTTTCATGAGATGTAATAAAGATTTGTGAAGTCATATTTGAAGGAAATAAATATTCGGATCCGGCGTTCCCAGCCACCGCGGAATCCAGCAAGGGGACGCAGATTCTTAAGCCTGGATGGCCGGGTCTATACGCGAAATGAAGCCATACAGTCGGCTTTCCCGAAAGCAGGTACTCCCAAAAGCATATCACCAAGCCACTGACACGTGGGCGAGTGACCAGCCGATTGACACCCGCAAGGATGGCAATATGTCACCCGTTTAGCTGAAGCAGAGGCCAAAGCAGTATGTTGGGGGCAGTATATCGTCCCTCAACTACCAGGACCCTCTTCCAGCTACACGGGTCTCCACGCACGGTAAACACGTGGGCAGTTTTCTCGCCATTCGAAAACTAGAGACAAAGACTGTTCTAGCTTCTCATAGCGAGCCCCAAACTCAGAAGAGGAAAACCACAAGGTAGAAGGAAAGGAGGAAAAGTTAGAGTTAATCGAAGAGGAGACGGAAAAGGATACATCACTAGAGCCCGGGATTCTGACACCCGATCACCAAGACGGTAATCCCCTGAAGGTTCTTCCTCTGCTACTTTATTTTGGCATATCGAAACGGCCTTCACGTCTAGGGTGGCCCTACAAGAAGCTATGGTCCCGACGTACTTCGGCCGTTCCGCCCAGTGACACCCGCTCGCCACGTTGAGGCAGCATAGCAGGACCTAGGTGGGGAGCAAAGGTATATGGACAAATTTCACTTAAATTCATTCTTTAGTGTAGTTTGTGATGGTATTAGGAGTCTTTCCAAACAAAAGAGGGAGCAAATTGTAAAATTACTCTGGTATTTTTCTCACAATCGTATAGCCTTTTAAATTTTTTAACCTAATTTCTCAAATAATGAAAGGAGGTATTAAATCCGGTAACTTTTATATTTCAATAAGAAAATGAAACGGCTGTGGAAAGGAAATGTTGCTTTCTAAGAGACCAACATTTAACTGTCGGGCCATTCATATAATTTTAATTTAGTTCCTCTTTATGAACTGAGCGATTTTTATTGTACTCAAGAAATGAGAAAAAATGCAATCGGAATAAAAAAATATCGTTCAGCCTGGAAAATATTTCATGAACATCCAACTGCAAAGTAGACTTGCAAAAATGCGAAGCTGATTTTTCGTCGCTAGTATTCCACAGCTTTCTTTAATTAGAACTTCCCGCACTTTTCTTTTATTTTGAACACATGCAATCTTCGCGTGTACCACAGATATACAACAAGGGTTAACAAAAGTAAGTTAATTAAGACATTAAATGTTACGCACAGAAATAAAACGAACAAAAGCAGTCTGGGTGTCACAAAAACAGATAAGTTCGCCAGACAAGTCACGCCAAACATTTTAAAATCTTTCTGCAAACATAATCGATGGCCATCAAATATAGCCATCAATATAAAAAAAAATCAAATGTTCCACATTTTGAGGTACTCTTTTGAACATTCACATAAATTATTTAATCTTGGATTGAAACGAAACAGGTAATTTGCAAATTTACCGTGACCAGATAAAAACTGACAAATTTTAAATTAATAGAGAAAAAAAGACTCGGAATTCAGTGTATGCTAAATAGACGGAAAGGACTTTTCTATGCCCTCAGCATTATAAAATAAAATTACTTGAAATTCATTTCACTTAGCTAAAAGCTGCTTATATGACTGGACTTCTAGCAGCTCTTTGGAATGCTAATATTGCTTCCTGTGGTTAAATTTAAGGTATCTGTAGCTAAGAAATCAGCTCTTTCATTTCCATAGAATCCGTGATGAGCACGAAAATAAGCAAAACGAATATCAATTCTCCTATTTATAAGCGAAGTAGCAGTTGATAAGGTTCAATTAGTAACCTGTCGCATGTGGTAATACTGTTCAAAAAAGATGAAGAGAAGAAAGAGAGTCAGAACAAATAAGGTACCTTGAGAATGCTGACTCATTATCCTTGATCCGTTTGACGGTAAGATAAATACACAGAAGTTCTGTTTTAAGAACTGTTCCATATACGGTGTTTAAAATAACAAACAAAATGGCCTTCAAAAAGAACAAATTCTCGCACTTTTAATAAAAGCATTGTTCTACGGTATCGCCGGGCCAGTATTTTCCCACCCAAAAATATTAATTACAAAATGGCTTCATGACAGCCGCATGAGCGGTATGCTACCCGGATGGAACTCAGAAGAACATTTTATATGTTCCTTTCCGGAATAGAAAACTTGCCTTGTCGTCACAGAATAATAAAATTAACATAATTCACTCAAGAGTTGCGACAAGGGCTAAAGAAAGACTTCCCATCAGGGTATTTAAATCTAAATTATTACGTTTCCTTTCAGCAACATCATGCAGGACAGTTTCCAGTTTGCTTGGCGCGTTTCTTGAATCAATTCTGAAAATAAACTTTAAAAAAATGTCCTGTTTCGTATGATACAAGTGCTGGGAGCTATGCATGAGACTTACTGGAAGGCATATTATTGATCTACAGAAGCAATTGTTTCTTTGTTATATTTTAGAACTCAATGAATGAACTAATTATCTAACTTCTTTTATCAAACGGTTTCAATGTAATTATAATACGTTCAATGTTTTTCTTTTATTTCATTTTCCCTATGCCTCTTATATTGCAAGCAATATGACTAAAATAACAAGTAGCGGTTGAACGTCCTACTTTATTAGTTATTTTAGTCATCATGTGTGCAAGATTGTCTCAAAACGAGTTTTAAATTAATAATGGAACACCTACGTACAAGTACTTTTTCAAGTTTGTTTTTCAGTAATATAAGCGAGCTACTTCGGATATTTAAATAATCAGCTTACTTTACGAATAAAATTTTAAAGTTTTTTCCCAAGTATCAAATACGAAAAATAAAAAAAAAAGTAATTCTCTATACTTTCATAAACACTGCTCTCCCAAAACCTCTTCTTAATGTCTAGAATAATAATGAAAATGTTAATAATGAACACAAAGCATTTAGCTACAGCTTGAACATTACCAGTTTCCTTAAAATGCTATTATTTTGTAAGCAATTATAGCTAATTTCAAACACCTCAGTAAGATTAAATTAATTTATGAAGACAGCAACAAATTTCAAAAGGCAAAAAAGACAAATTATTTTAAAGGAATAATGTTTACTTTTGTAAAGTGCTTTTAGAATGTCATTAACATATATGAATACCTTGCTTGGAAAAATTTTACTGTTCATGCATATCAAAAGTTAATAAATACATTCATTTAAAGCAATTTTAAATCAGTTATTTTCCAAACAAATATTCATTAAATACGAATATATTACTGGAGCAAATGAAATTCTAAATTTTCATAATTGAAAAATAGATCCATAATTTCAAAGAAAAATTCCACAAATCTGAATCATTTATGTGATTTGCATTTCACTGCGATTTTATTAAAAAATAAATTATTTATTAAAAGCAATTTAATACTGTATCTCACTTCAAAGTACCCTAGAGCTGGAGATTATAAGCAATTCCTTGCAATAAACCTGGAAATAAATTATATGATGCTTTTGTGTGAAAATTAATTGAATTTATAAAAATTATACTAAATGTAAATTTATATGAATTACACTAAACATTAAATTTTATGTCATTAAAACATTTTCAGTGTTTTGCTTTATACGGTATTTGAGTTTCAACAAATTTAAATTAAGAGGAATTCACATGTATAATTGCCCAAGTTAATTATTTTAGAACCTAATTTTGGATGTTTTAGAGCAATCAACAAATTACTTTAATTAATTTCAAATCATGATATCGAAATTACTTTAGTATGAAATATTTAGTTTCGAAACATAAAATTCCACATACATTATTTGTATTCAGAAACCTTAACAGTCAGTCGAATGTTCCTATTGTGCTTTTAATTCCGCCTTAACGAAGTTCGATCGCATTATGTGTAGCATGAGTATGAGCTAATTGCCTTTAAAAGGTTTTAGTCGAAGGTATTCCTCCTTTTATAAAGATAACCCTCGTGGGCATTACCATTATCTAAATAATATACTATATCGAATCCAATGGATTGCATTAACCTCTTTCGTTTTTCAAATTTTATAATACGATTACTGCCATTTAATATTAAATTTCATTATTAAAAATTGGTTTTTGCTCATGAAGGCATTAAGATGTATTTACACTTCTCTATGTTTCGAGGCAGATATCTCTCGTGATTTTAACATATCCAAACAACCTAATCTAACTTTTCATACCCTCTGAGACTTTGGCTAAGCATATCAATATCAGATCCTAATTTTGGAATGAAAAATATATTTGCATCAGAAACTGTTTACACATAAACAATTAATTCTAATAGCTAGGAAACATATTAAAGTTTTCAATTAGCTGCCAATTTAAAAAATTTAACAGATTTATGAAAAATGGGATATTTGTATTTTAAATTATTGCTACTTTTATTTGAGCTACAGCTAAGCAAACTTACTCAAAGGAATACTATTTTTTGTCAAAAATTAGTTTATTGCATGATATTTACACAAAATATAATGCTTAAAATATACAGTAAGCGTTTTAGGAAATATAAGCGTCTTATGGAACGTACATAGCCTGTCTAAAGACAAATGATACGGACTGCTTAAAAGATTAAATATACCTTTACACAATTATAAATATTAAAACCCTCATCATATTTGCTTCTCTTTGGTAATTAATATTAAAATTTATCCGTTTAATAGGAATCACTAGTATTTAAATTTAGAAAAATATACACTAATTCCAGAATAAATTAACACACCTGAAATGCATAGTACAAAAAGTTTTGATACTTAATATCAACTCAACGCTGGTCTTTAAAAATTGAAAGATATACACTGGTGTTCAAAATTTAAATTCCAAACCCAAAAGGACTGAGAGTATTAAAAGAGTTTGAATAAACTTTAAAGAAGATTACTTCGCACATCGGTGATTTGACCTACCAGTATAAAATAAAACAATAAAATTAGCTAACTCCAACATATGCTGTTAAACGCGTACATAGAAAAAGGCATCTAAAGCAATGACATACAGTTATGTCTCAGAAAGCAAAAACTATCTGTAAGCGTGATTATCGTGAGCAGTTATGAAACGATGATAAAAAACCCTTATGTCATTGACCAGGCCTTCAGAAACATTTCCCGCAAAGATCTCTTTTCCTACGTAAGAAAATGATATTCATGGTAGTTAGATGTCTGATTTCATAGAAACAGTTTCTAAAATCTTGACCAACGTCATCAGACTAAATGAAGATAAATTAGGACTGCCAACATTGCATAAAGCATGTAAACTGTGCATGGCACATAACTACACAAGAGCTAGTCATTTCTTTAGCTCGCCGCTGCTTCCAAAACAACGATGTTAAGGTACACTTCGAAATATGTATACGTAAATATGAATCACCGTGAACGATCACATAAACAGTTATACGAAGCCTCAGTGGTATATGCTTCCCTCATTTTTCCAGTAGAGTAATCCCTGTTTGGAAATATGAATATTAATAGTGGGTACAGTAAATCACCTGTTGTTCCCTAATGAATCTAGATACAGTGATTAAGTAACTTTTGATGTATTCTGTGAGAGTAGTAAGTACTCGCTGTGATGAAGCATATATCTTCATATTAGATAGTATCATATTAGAAGAATGGAGAGAGTGTGCTTGTGTATTAATGTTGGAACAAAAGCCTTACACCATAAGTAAAGCATTTACATTAGGTACTCATTCACCCATCTCATTATGATGGAAGACGAACTATGGTTCTGGATTTTATTAAAGAGCACTGGACTGTATTCCGCTAGAGGGCTGTAGTGCGTAGGTGTAGCCAATGACATAACATATACACCCCGCGTTGAAACCTCAATTTTAATTTTACGTTTACATTACAGTTCAACATGAATACAATTCAAGGCTCAAGAGAAACACGCCGACGTGGAAAATAAAACAGCCAAATCGACAACCTTGTATTCGCATAGATTTTGCAAAATCCCAATCGATTTCGACGACAAAACGGGTCCCCCTTCATCAGGAGCAAAAAATTCTGCAAAAGCGAGAAAGCGAATGTCGATCATATTTATACCCATAAGGGACCAGTGGAACAGCTGACAGCGCCATCTATAGGCAAAAGTAATAGGTAAAAGTGAAGGGTTAAGTTAGTAGAGTTTTGAAGGCATTAGGCAAGACTGGATTGGAATTGAAGCCATTGACTAAACAGGATAAATTTTTTGAATGTGAAAAGCTTCAAGAAAATCCAATTCCCTAATAGAACCAGCTTTCTGGATAATTTTAGCAGAACCAAAATCAAAATTGTGATTGAATTTCCAACTATGATTTACTGTTGGAGATTTGTTAATTTCGCCTTTTCGGGCGTAAGACTCATGTTCTTTTATGCGAAACTTTAATGCTCTTTTCGTTTGCCCAATATATCTTAAGCCACACTGACACGATGTGATATAAATTCCCAAAGAAGAAGAAGAAGTCAGAAATGGAATCTTTAAGAGACGAACCTCGGATTTTATTTATAGGCGAGAGAACAACGTGAAAATTAAACTTTTGTAAAATCTGTGCAGTTTTTGTAACTGAAAGAAGGATGAAATGGAAGCACAAGAAGGTTATTAATATTATTCCTGACATCAGACTGCGTTCTTAGATGGCACGATGAGAACTTTCGAACAGCTTTATCAATGATTACAGGAGAAAATCCTCGGTTAAGGCAGCAGATCTTAAGTAATTAAGTTGCTTCGCAAGAAGAGATTCTGAGGAACAAACTTTGAGAGCTCGAAATACATAATAGTAAAATGAAGCCATTTGACATGGCTTAACATGGGGACTGGACTTAGCACGGGTGATATGATTCAGCATAGGAAGGCAAACAAACAGAAAAGGGTTTACGGAAAAAAGTTGTTCTGAAATTAGATCCATTGCGAATTATAAGAATATCAAGGAAAGACAGTGTATTATCTGATTCCGTCTCAAAAGTGAACTAGATGTCTGAGTCAATCGAACTTATAACAGATAAAATCTGAGGTAAGACTTCCTTATCGCTATCAAAAAGAGCGAACGTGTCATCTACGTAGCGAATCCACAGTCGAAAAGAAAGTTTTGCAAATAATTTGACTTCATAATAAAGCATGAAAATGTCAGCAAGTAGAGGACTGTGGGGATTACCCATAGCTAGTCCTTGAATTTGGCGATAATATTTATTTTGGAAAACAAAGTGAGTTTGACTCACAGAGTCTTTAGTGAGGGAAATTAACTCTTCAATTTCAATGTGTGAGAAATGGAATCCTCAAAGTCTAATTTCAAGGCATTTTAATGCCACTTCAACTGGAACGTTAGTAAACAGCGATTTAATATCAAATGAAAGCATAATGGAGTGCAAAGGGGAAATATCTTTCAGTTTATCGATGACTTCGAAAGAATTTTTTACAGTGTGAATATTGTTGGAAAGTAAAGGAGAAAATACGGAAACTAAATATTTGGCCAAAGGGTACGATGCCGTTCCTAAATTGGATTCTTAAACTGAGTCGAAAGCATATGAGAAGATTTAACAGTTGTTTTAACTTTTATGAGATCAGAAGTTGATAAGGGTGGACAAATTGGGGTTATGGACAAACACACATACATTAATGGGGCGACGAAACTGAAATGTGAAGGCCCATACTGTTCGATTCCTAAACATCGCTCAACCTCTGACCTCACAGAAGTTAAAACAGCTGTTAAATCTTCTCATATACTTTCGACTCAGCTTAAGAAATCTATCATTCCACCTATTGCTAACTGTGCTAAATTTTATGCTTTCCCCAAAGTTCACAAAATTAGAATTCCTTTTCTACCCGCAGTTTCCAATTTAGGAACGGCATCGTACCCTTTGGCCAAATATTTAGTTTCCGTATTTTCCATAACCTCTTCGCCGAATACAAGGTTGTCGATTTGCCTGTTTTAATATTACAATTGACAAGGGAATACACTTATTTAAACACTAAGGAGATTAAGTGAATAAAGTCAAGTTTGTGGGAAAATTAACATATACAGATGCAATTACATTATTACAATCAATTAAGCTTAATATTTTTCGAATAATCTGGAATGCGTTGTGCAACTAACCATGAGCATGTTCTTGTGTAACATATTGTACTAATTATCTCGCCTTCGAATTGCAATATTTTTGCATAAAACACAAATTTGTCACTCGTATCTACTTAGTGATTCCGTTTTGTACTCTGATTATTCGACTTTAGATAAACGTTAATTTTTTAGCAGTTTCTAGTGTGCCTAACAAATTTATTTTAAGTTTGATATCTTTCCTGGACCTCTCAATTTCCCCTAGTATTTTCTCTCCAGAATGTAAACTTAAAATTAAGTGAAGTGAATATTTAAACGAGTAAATTTCTAAGTTTATTCAGAGTATGTGTTTGCTAGCCAGCGTACATTTCGTTACTATCTCGCTGTTACGCATTTTGGCCATTTCGGATTATCATCATGTTAGATTTTTTGAGACAACCCGCTAGGTGTAAATTAACGTGCTATTCCACCATTATTCTATTTTATATTCGACTTGAATTATATTCAACATTTAAGTTCTCACCGCAAGTTGACGGTGTTTTGTAACGCACGAAGATCGTGCCTTTCTATTAAACTCTTTGAATTAATAAAGGGTAACTTTTCACTCTTCTTCTGTGCTGTTAATTTATTCATACCTGTCCGAGAATTCGCAAAGTTCAGTTGTGGGACCCAGAATTTGTGTATGTGGAATAGCAGAGACAGAACTAACACAAATACATTACGCATCAACAAACCAAATCACAAATGTCCTGTACTTGGTTTGGGTGCACATGTATGTTCACACTTTACATTTAGCGCTCATTTCTCTGAAGAGTATTCAAAGGCTATTTAAATGTAAGCATCACTCAAGTAGGTTTCATATAAAAATTTATTTGTTATAAAATATTTTTTTATTATTTATGAAAGGAACAATAGGTACGAGAAATTAACATGCCAAGTAAACAATTAGCACTTAAGTTCACAACAAGTATTATTCAATTCCGATGGGAATGCAAAGGACTTTTTCCCTGATACTGAGAATGCAGTTAAACGAAAAGTGATCTTCTCACCCATAAAAGCTTCGAGCTATTTGCTTAAACCCTGAGCAGGAGTTATTTGGTAGTTTAATAGAGTTTTCCATTGCACAAATTGCATGGTTTTTATTTTTTTTAACATTCGGAGAAATTTTAACACAGCTGCTAATATATGGTAAATAAACAATGAGTTAGGCGCGAAACATAAAAAGAAAAAAAAAAGATTTGGATCATTAAATTTATTTTAAGAGTCTTTTTCTAACGTATTTACTATGATTATTATTATCATTACACGAAAATGTGTTAGGCAGGTAGTATCCTGTCGACCATAAAATTTGGCTACTATCGAAACGTGAAATTTAGCAGAAGTCTCACTAAAGATTTTGTGCTCATACTTGCGGAATTCTTATGAAAATGAAGGTTCTTTATTTCAGAAACAATCAGTACTTTCTACGCTTCGTTTTTGGGCTTCATAAAATATTTTCTCTCTATTTAAACTATTTTGTTAGGTTTGCCGATTTTAATAAAAGTTAGGAACGCTGTGTGTAAAAATTTCCAATAATCAATTATTACAATCTATTATAAAATTCAGCTTGATCTGTTACCATACTGGGTGTTCAGTAGAACATATTTTTTGATGGGAAAATCACATAAATTTGAAATGAATTTACTGCTTGCTGTTCTCACGAAAGCAGAAATTTGAACTATTCTTTTCAACCTGCGAGGCCTAAAGGCAATAACAGTTAATTTATATCCTTGTTCATAAAAACAAACGTGGTTTATAAAGAATCAATCGAGGTTACATCAGATGAAAGCGCATATAATATGAGTTTGCTGTTACATCCCGTTTTTAGATAACTAGCTTGAATCGCTATGCTCAGCAACAGTTTCCCGGTCGACGGGATAATAAGTAAGTACCTAAAATACTAATAAGAATTTGACTCAACTTTCTCCTTGGTAATGTTGCAGACGAAATCTTCAACTACTAATATAAATAGAGAATGACTGTGTCTACGCGTTTTCTGCGCATTAATTGTATATTATATAAGAGATTTGTTAAAGGTATATTTAATCTGAATTTTTTCTTTCATGTCAGTTAAAAAAAAGAAGGGAATTCTAAACATATGTCAAGATCTGCTTGCAGCTCTTAAAAGCATTTCGAATGGACAAAGCACATTTCTTTCTGAGCCCTTTTATGAGATAGGAAACATTAAATGTTAAAACTATTATAGTGTAGTGCAGGGTTTCCCAACTTTTTCGAGAGGGGATTACTTTTATGACCATTTTACTCTTGTCCCCTTCAGTCAGCAACAATTAATTAGCATATGTTATTAGTACATTTATATTTTAAAATACAATTAAGAAAAATTTATAGAATTTTATCTTTTTATTATATAACTAAATAAATGCAAGAACATACTTGTTCGTTTTTAATATTTCAAGATAGTGTTTCGATAATCTTTATCACGTTTTCTAAATACTTAATAAATGTTTGAAATAAATGAAGCTGTCAATTCTTGCCTAATTGTTCAATGTTTGGATGTGAGCTGATTAGAAGCACCCCAGTAACAGTGTTTTAAACCACTTTCTGGTAGCTAAGAATATAATGGGAAGTTCTTAAGTAGGATTTACGTAAATAAAATGGCAGTAATGGGAAAATATGTAATAGACGATTTCCATGTGTAATTTTCAAGTTTTGAAACTTTCAGCTATACTGTGGTATACACATTTAATTTTATTTACTTATTTATATTTATTATTTATTTAGTATTCTTAGGAAATCTAAGAGGACCACAGGGACAGACTTTGTAAACCACAGATTGAGAAACGCTGGTGTATTGAATTTGAAAGCGCCTTACGTCATGGCCATTTGACATGATCATTAGCTTTTCATTCCCCCATTCCGTGGATATTATTTTTTTATTCTTTTCTTTGTTTTATTCTCTCTTAATTTTCCACCTTTTACTTTTTATGAAGTTTGCAATGTGTTTTAGAAACTTAAAAAAATTTCTGCAAGAATATTTTTCCGTATATTAAAATGTACACAGCT
>KK116301.1:844555-883692 GCA_000611955.2 Stegodyphus mimosarum
ATATATATATAGACAAATTTCACAAATGTATTTCAGTTATCTTGATTACCCAAAATGTGTTCAAATTATCAAGGAAATCACTCATTTTTTTTTGTGTAAAATTATAAGCAAATTCAAGTGTCTTCATATTTAAGATAAGTTTTCTTATTATGATTTAAATTAATAATGTGAAGTATTTAACACCAATCACAGTTTTCCAATGTCGTAAATGGATAAATAGTAATACAAAATCGGCGAAAACGTGTCTCATGAAATCTGATCTACAGTTGCAGATTTTTACAACAACGGAAATGTACTTCCCGCAACTTGATAAAATAAAATATAAAGTATATTTCATACATTACTGTTTTGTTAAACTTCAAGAAAAATATCTACTGGCTTTCATTCCCAAATCGAAATCTTGTTTACAGTGAAAAATCCTATAAATCAAACTCCTGATTCGCAACTGTCATCTCGAAATAAAAACAGTTAGTTCTCTCTGTACGTGAAAGCAAAGATTTTTTAAAACCTTTTCTTGTCAAAATGTCAAGTAAAAAGAAGAATCAAATCCATTTCATGTTTCCTGAAAACTTCTGCACGTCACTATCCTGAGTGTAGTATAACGTAACTGCGAATTTGAACTTACAATCTTTGAACACACATATTACTTGAACTTTTCTTAACCCCGCAACACAATAAAAAGCCAAGGTAAAGTAAATGGAATCAATGCGCGCACTATGAAAGCTACAGTATTCCATTAGAGAAAGTTGACTCGCATTTTCTTATTTTTAAATTCTTTTCTATTTCATTCTTTGAATTGAACTTGGTTGCTTAGGATGCATTATTCATGGACACACGAGAGTTCACAACGTAAATTTCTGATAAGATGTACCAGTTGGTTTATTCTGCGCATTTATTCAAAAGAGGTTTTCGATGCTGTGCGGAAGGATGGCAGCCATGATGACACACAGAATAGAAAATGAACTAAATAAATACGTTGGAATTTTTTTTCTTTGTCTGTCCATATTAAGCAAGGTTTCTGAATATGGCACGGTTTGGGCGTATTTCTTCCTTTTTTTCGGAAGAAAGAGTAATGGATGAATGGAGATATTCGTATATCTTTTTCATGCGACCAGATAAATAAATCATTAGGAATACTAAACTATCATTTCTTAAAAGACAATACCATCTTACCTATCATAGTTGATGCAGTTGTATTATTATTGTTGCTATCTATGAATATCTGGAACTTATTGATAGATAGAATATAAATTATGAATAAATTATATATATATATTCAGTGCTTATATTCTATCAATCAGTACATATAAACTATACATAAAAGCATATAAAAACTACATATATAAGTCTATATATAAAATGATTTCCTTCCTTTTGTGTTTTATTCATGAAAACATTCAATTTGTAGAGTCATTAGGTTTTTTTTCGAAGCGGGAGACATGAAAAATGAGCAACGGCTTCGCCGGGACTCGAACCACGGACCTCTGGAATACGCGTTCAGCGTGCTGACCACTACACGAAAAAAACGAAGATGTGCGAAGAAGGCGGCATAAATAGCTTATAAGGTATTTCTCCCGCCTTCTTCGCATGCCTTCGTGGTGTAGTGGTCTGCATGCTCGACGCGTAACCGAGAGGTCCGTGGTTCGATTCCCGGCGAAGGCGTTGCTAATTTTTCATCTCTCCTTCAAAAAAAAATCCTTATGTCTCTACACTGGCGCCCAAGCTAAAATGGTGGTGGATGATGCTTCTCCTCCACCGCGATTTGGCGTTTGGGTCCCCAAAACCCCAGTCGCCCTTTAAAAGGGGGAGTATATAAGGTATTTCTCCCGCCTTCTTCGCATGCCTTCGTGGTGTAGTGATCTGCATGCACGACGCGTAACCGAGAGGTCCGTGGTTCGATTCCCGGCGAAGGCGTTGCTAATTTTTCATCTCTCCTTCAAAAAAAAAATCCTGATGTATCTACAAGCTTATAAGTTTATTTGCAGAATTTAACCTATGAAGGCCAATGCAACGGAATTTCTAGTGAATATATACATTATTCTTGAGTACAAAGGCTGTTATCGATTAAGCATACTTATTACATGCCAAAACTAGTTGGCACCTTTTAAAAAATTCTAAAGTACTCCCTGATATACCTAGCAAATTAAACTAAACAAAATGCAAACTGATTAAGAAACTAAGCTAAAAAATTATATATCTTATTCTGTTAAAGTATGATAAAAACATGTAAATGTTTCCTTTCGCATTTTAGGCCCACCAGCTCCGAGCGGTAAAGTCGTTGAACATCTGAGTTCGGTCCGAGTGTTTAATCCCGCGAAAGGGCTGGTTGCATGGGCATTTTCGTGTTTTTCCCCATGTGCAACTTGTATACGAGTCAGTTCCCCTTAAAACGTCCTCGAAGAGGTCATCTCTTTCATAAGGCAGATTATCCTTAAGGCAAATAGTCCTCGAGGCTTTGCCGTGATTACATAAGCGAAAAAACTAAATAAACCTTTTACATTTTATAATAATTTGTTATATTATAATGTCTACATTAGTTCTTTAATTTAAGCAATGTTATACAGAACTTCATAATAGCTTGTATAAATTAGCATTTTGTTATTTTTAAATTTGAAAATTTTAATTTAAAAGTATATTTTATATAAAATGTAAATCGATTGTTTATATGTTACTTTTGAATAAACTATTTTGTAATAAAAATTATTAAACTACGTAATTCAGCTCTGATATTACTAAACGTAATCTAAAAGTTTATACTTTTTCACTAAAATTTTTACGTACCTGATTTTGCTTTCTTAGCACTTTTCCTTCTCCTTTAAATATTATTTAGTTCAGGCGAATCCTGTTTTCCTCTCTACTTGCTTTATGTTCCAAGCTCAAAAAAATAAATAACTATGTAAACTTAAAGTTTATTCTACAATTTGCAAAAGTTATGAATTGTAAAATACAAACCAATCTTTAATAAGAAAGTAAAGTAATTAATCTAAAAAGAAAAAAAAACTAATAATTCAATTACTGTATCAACCTAGTCCAAATCTTCAACTCCACAACACTCATTTAAATAAATTCTTTCTAGCTAAGTTTAAATTCCTAAACTTTCATCTCAATGAGCTGACTTCAAAAGACGCAAGGATAAGTTGATCATTTGTAAATACTCTGTCACACTTATCAGTGCATGTTAATTAAAATGAATATACTAGTGTTTTATAGCCAACCTAAAATATATTGCACTAAGGTAAAGAAATAAAATAATTTTTAAAATTATCATGAACATAAGCTACTAATTTAAATGAAGCCTTTCAATTTTGTGAACTCCGACATTATGCAGTTGATTAGTCAAAGAAAATGTTAGTTCAAGTAATGTAGCGGTTTCTTTAATTTTCTAGAAATGTAAAGGTGAAATATAAGGTGAAGCTTTCTTTTATGCTGGAATGAATTTTCATATTAGAAAGAGATATATAAATAAACATTAGACGTCTTCAATGGATTGTATATATTTATTTAATATAACATACGTTTTAGCAGAGAAATGCAAAATAAAGGCGAAGTAAACTAGAATAGGCTACGAAGTGTAATAATATGAATAAACGATCTGACGTGCACGGCATGACTTCCTTGTACGGAATATTAAATTATACGCATTTTTTCCTGCCTTTCATTTAAACTTATTAGCTAGAATTTCGTTAGACATATAATTCTCATTCAATTAATTCAGTTCTCACTTCGCGACAAGGAAAAAATACATAAACTCAAAATATCTATATCAAAAATTGAAAGCTGTAGAAAAACATAAAACACCAAATACAGTTAAAACAATTTATAATTTTTTTCACAATTTAAATTATAGTTTCTACGCAATAACAACAATTGGCTAGCGAGCAAGAAAGCAGATTTTCTGGTCCACAGAACTGAAAGTTTACTTTTGGACTCACTCGGCAAAAAGACACTGAAGGCGTAGAAACTGACTTAATTTATTGTGGACGCTGAGTCAATATATGGGATAATTTAATAACTTAAATGAAAATTCCGGAATAGGTAAAGCATATTTTAATAGGCAGTAATAAAAGAAGATGTCACGTTGTTGTTGCAAAGCTTAGTTTATCTAGATTGGCAACAAAACCATTATTTTGCTAAATCCAAATGTAAATAAGTATGGCTGCTATGGGCAAAAACATTAGGCTTAGCCGCACTTAAACAGCTTTTAAATTGTTCATAATTCTACAGCTATAACGTGCAAGTTAACTAAAGCCATAAAACCCTTAACCGGAAGCTAAGAACAACATAATTCAATCATTTTTAAACCAAAAAATGCACAATTTGCAAACATATAAGAATAAAGAAACTAAGCTCATTGAGCTGAGTAACAGAGTGGAGATATATATATATATATATATATATATACTTTTAGGGAGACCGATTGCAATTAAAATGGGAGGTACACATCTACATTTTATAGCTGTCCTCTATACAAAATTTCAACGTTCTGAGGCTACTCGTTTTTGAGTTATGCGAGATAAATACATGCATACGTACGTACGCACAGACGTCACGAAGAAATCTCTTCAGAATCTATTTTAAATCAGTTTTATAATTTTTTGGGGAAAAAGGAATCCTTTATTCTGTCCTTACGTAGAGACGTCACGCAAAAACATCGTTAAATTGCATTCGATAGCTCTCAAAATGGCTATTTTCTTTGAAGTATGATACCCGAAATTTTTCCCGATTACAATATTTCCTTTTTACTTCGTACACGGAAGTAAAAATAAGCAACTTATATCCAAGTCATACATTTCGCATAAAAGGGCCAAGAGGAATATAGAAAAGATTGGAAAAAATTTAATTATTAGGTAATTAAAAAGCTAAAATAATACGCCGAATAACGATTATTGAAGGAGTTAAGGCTACGGGAATTAGCGTAATAAGGTGTAAAAGAACTTCTGCAGTTGCAGAAGTAGCTGAAGTAAAGTATTCTATTTACACTTTCAAAATTACTCCACAAATTAATGAATGTTACGCTGATTATTGTAGCTTTAAATCGTCCAATTAAGAATGGGTATTTTAAGAAAGATAATTTGTTTTGATTTAAAGGGTGTTCACTGTACTTTTAAATTTAATCCAAATCAGTCTAAGAATATCTTAAGTTTGATGTTTTCCTTCTAGTTAAAGAAAACTGCTAAGGTTAGTTATTAAAATCAGAAATGCGAATGAAAACTACCTCCTGCAAGAAAAAGATGCCTTCATAGAGGGCTTCCAAACGAAAATTGGCCCGTTTTCTTGTCATGCATGGGTGAAACCACGAAAAGAAATCTTGCTGTAGGCCCGCTCGTCTGGGATCAAAACAGGGGCGAGCTCATCACATCACATCTTAAGCACTCAGCCACTGCTGGACAAAACTACAGTGGATTAAGAGCTACTATATGCTTAAGAAAATGTAACTCGCGTAAGATTGGTCACTATCATAGTCTATTCTTTTGCTGACGCTGAAAAACTGCAATTTTAGTTTCTGTGGTTGTATTTGAGAGATAGAATTGTATTTAAATGATAATTAATATGAATCAATGTAACAGTGTAGAAAGATTTTCAGTAAAATGTTCATCACTGTCAACATTCAACGAATTTTGCATGATTGTTTCCTATTAGTGCATTAAAAAGTTTGCATTTCTTGGCACCCATCTGGTCTAGATTTATGTTTGAGTTAACTGCCTTCTCTTATATGCTGGCTTGCATGCTAATTTGTTGCGTCGAAAGATTCCAACACTACGTTGTAGGATTCAAAGATTAAACTTAATTCATCTAAATTTTCTTTGTTTATTTATGTAGACAAGAAAGCATATACTGTGACAAACCTCGGGTCATGTGACAAATGAACATAACAGAACACACGACACATCTATGCCCAGGTAAGCGACACCAGATGAATTAATAATTACTTCCCGATATTCAGTGAAGTAGCAGTGCTCACATAATCAAGCTCACCGTGCTGGAGCAATCACTTAGTTTGCATTGCAAAAGCTGAAAGCCGAATCTATGGTTTAATGAATTTATATTTTTGAATTTTACTTTTCTGTGTTTATCTGAAATTGTGATGTTACTTATACATGATGTTCCAAAAATCATCTAAAAATATAATAAATGTCTTATGTATTACATATTATCATGTATTATTTTATAAACAATAAATGTATATTTGGGAAGCTATTTTTTTTATCATTATAGAATATAAACTTAAAATGGCCCCATTGTATCTTTGGTAATGGCAGCATTTCCTAAAGTGAGCTTCCTTACTCCTCGTGATGATTGCTGTGTTATTTCTTCAGTTTTTTCACGGATGTTGGGCTTCATTTGTCACATAACCCGAGGTTTGTCATAGTATAAGCTTTCTTGTGATATCCCCTGAACAAAAAAGGGGAGGCATAAATTTAGGGGAGCATGAAATTCAGAAATTTGAAGAACTATTATCCATCCAAAAATTTGCCTCGTTAGCAGCATTGTCTTGCTAGGGCACCTCTTGTTGATAGGAATTTTGGAAATAAAATTGGATTATTTTTCTTATTGTTCTGTCGTGAGTATTTTTTTTTTCATTTTTAAGGAATGCGTATAAATAACCTGAAAATAAATATTGCAAAAATTAATTCCAATAAAATAATTATATTTTACCTTACGTAAGTGATCAGATAGATTTTACGTTACCCTATAATGTAGTGAATATGAAAGTGGGTAACTTTACATGCGGTATTTGAACCTGTTAATAAAGTAAAACTTCACTTAAAGCTGCTGCGCTTAACGCTGTTTTAGTATTATGCTGTAGTACTGGGATTCCCGAAATCGAACCCGGTATTAGTTTTGCTGACTTGGTTTAAGATTTAAAGCTACAAAAGTTTGTTTAATATTTCTATTGGGTGGTAGCACTAATGGAGACTTTAAATCCATCCTTAAATCCATTGCTTAATCATTCAAAAACCTCAGGAACATTGAAGGGAATTTCAAGGTCATTTACAGTTTTGCTCGTCTGCTACTGTGAATCTAAAGATTTAACTGAAAACTTTATTTTGATTGATAATTTTTGAGTGCCATTCAATGCATTTGTTCGACTTCATAACATGGATTCCAATAGAAGTACCTTTTTCGGCCGCCAAGTACAACTTTATTAATTCAACAAATAGATCAAAGTATAGTACCAAATTTCAAAGCTTATTGTCTGCGGCAGGCATTCAGGCAAACGACTGATAAAACCGATAGAAAAGATAAGCAATGGACTAGAAATGTTTAGTAAAACGACAATATCATGGATTTTGTAGGCAACATTAATATTTCCTGGAATGAAGTGACCGAGAAATGTTTCAAAGGAATATGGAAGAATGTTGACACAAGAAAATTCATTGTTGATGTGAAGAAGAGTCAAGTTGGCTAATGAAATAAGGTTTGAAGAATGTAAAAGCAGGTTACTGAAGAATTGCTGCAGGTTGCAGGTAGTGAAATCTTCACAAAATGGTCTTAGATAATTAGCAGAACAACAACTGCATGAAAATAATGAAATCAGCGTTTCTGAAGAGAACGAGAAAAAGAAGTTTCCTCGGAATTTTTATGAGAAGTTTCAAACAATATAACGGAAATTCTGGATCTGTTTACAACAAATGATTTGAATTTTGATAGAAGCTCAAAGCAAGACGAAGTTCTAATAATAAATATATACCTACCGGCAAATTTCTTATTGAACGAAACGGTAAATGCAAATCACCATAGATGATTTCTTTTTTTTAATTTCATGAACGTTTTATGAATAAACGTTATGTTAGCGATAAATAATTTTATAACTGATGTAATAAAAGAGTATTTAAATCTAGATGTTACAAAAGAAAACAGAAGCAACGTTGGCCGCTTATTAGTTGCCTCAATAAAATGGCCCCCACTTCTTGCCTTAGGAGTGGCCAATGCTGAATGGGCAAGAACCCGCCATTGAAGTTTTTTTTTTTTTTTTAATTAATTACTTTCTACATTGACCTTTGCTAACGCTGTTTCGTTAAGCACTGGAAAGTATCCCCGAGATAAGCGGAAGTTTCACATTAAAAAACTGTAAAATTATTGG
Source organism: Stegodyphus mimosarum (assembly GCA_000611955.2). NCBI lineage: Eukaryota > Metazoa > Arthropoda > Arachnida > Araneae > Eresidae > Stegodyphus > Stegodyphus mimosarum. Next base: position 852,642 of record KK116301.1, read on the forward strand.
CTACCTTGATTCTGTATATTTTCTTGTTCGGAAGAAGCAAAATGTTTTAATTAACCACATTAAAATATCGCAGTTTAAAATTATATTATTTTCTGCATTGTAATGTAAAAATTTATTTAAATATCATACGTGTGCAGAAATGTATTCGTTCAACTTCTAACTGTACCATTAAATATAATGTTAGATTACCTTAAAATTAGAAGTACGAAACTTAAAATTTATACACTATATCTGCATATTTATGCATGTCTTACTTATACGTTTCCTGTGCAGAAAATGGTCCATACTTAGAATAAATTATTGAAATGAATCATTTTTTCTTCATTATTAAGGTAAAAATATTACATAGAAATCGCTAAGCTCAGCTGCTTAAATGAAAATTCCTAATGTGATAATATTTAGAGAATTAAATTTTTCTAGGTTGAAAGCGTAAAATAAAGCAAATGAATAGTGAATAAATTTACAACTCATGTTACAGAAACATGAAAAATAAATGAGGTAAATTAAATTTAATAAAATCATAAGAAACTAGAATATAATATCTATAGCATGTAGTTCATACCAGAACTCTTCCTGCGGAAAATAAAAATAAATTCCCAGGAAAACCTGCGTAAAAGAGATAGGGAAGTTTTTCTTAATTGAAATTTGTGGATTTAATGGATAAAACAAATTACATCTTTAATGTAACTAAATTGTAAATTATTAAATTACAGGCTTGCTGCATTATACGCGTATACGTAAGATGAGAATTAATGAAAGAAACTAGTGAGTTAGATAGCAATATCTAAAATAAAATTTTAGATTATTAGCATATAATTTGAAAAAAAAAAACTGAAATACAAACCAGAATTTATTTATTTATTTTAGAAAAGTGATGCAAAGTATTTTAATTAGTACTTTGCGATGTATTACAGATTAGTTTACTTGTATTTATTTAATGATATTATGTTTAAAAAATACTATTATAAATATTACGTTTAAAAATTCTTTTGCTTTTTTACGGAAGCTGATACTACACATTTATTTTCGAACCTTAAGAATATAACCTAAAATCTCTCTATCCCAAAATTGTGTCATCCCTACCAAAAAATCCTGCGTTCGTGTCCAGATGAAGGTAAAATGTTGCTATAATGCACTAATGCAAATGACTGGCAGAAATTAGTTTCCGTACTGCTAAAATTAATTTGAATTTATCGTATTTCCCATAGTCATGAAATTATTCAAAGCTATTATTTATTCTCACTTTGCGGCGAATGACAATGCCATTCAACTTTACTTACCTGCTGAATGTAGCAGAATTATACGTTAGCCAAAATGGAATTATCTGCTAGATGAAGAACATTGAAAAATATATCGAAAACTATTTTATATTTCATCTGGATTATGTTCTACTAAAAAATGAAATACAAACATTATTTTTTCATGTATGTAAATCTTCCCAAACCTTTTACGCATTAAGATTATATTTAATCCTCAGAGATTACATCGACCGCTATTTTCCAGTTGGTTTTAAGCCAATTATCTACATTTCAAATCAACTATAATATTCGGAAACGAGTTTTTATCTGGGTTAACTTTTATTAACGTTACTGTTAATAAATTTACATTTAATTAAAAACTGCTCAAGAAATACTCTTTGTGAACATCACAAAAAATGGTTGAGGGTTAAACAAGACAACTAATGTGACCTGTGTATTTTTTACGAGTTTACATTGAAAGAGATTGGAATTTTTTCCCTCAATTTTAATCGGCTTATGGCCGAGGGAGGATGACAATAGATTAACTAATAATTCTTTTTCGAAGCTTTGTTTAAATTGTGTAAAACTTAGCGTAGAATAAAATCTTTTTAAAATATCAGCTCCTAAAAAACAACGTTTTTATACAAATCTCGGTAAGTAAGAGATAAAACAATTTGCATAGCAAACCCTTATCTAATGTTTCATCAGCTCCTTTGAGTATTTTTAAAAATTACTCTCTGTGCAGCGTAGAGTAATTAAACATGTAAGGCTACTTTTGTTGATTGACGTTACCATATGATATACTCCTGATATTTTTAAAATTAGTTTTGCTAAAATCTATCCACTTTAGAAAATGTGAATTCTTATAATACGAATTCATCTCGCTGGGGAAAAGGCTATTTATGGTATAAAATAAATTTAAGGAACATATATTTAAATTAGAGCAGATGTCGCAGTGGCTAGCGCTTCACTCAGCAGAAACACAGGTCCAGGGCTCGAAACCAGGACTGGGAAAGGTTGACTCAACCTTTCAAGCCGTGAGTGGTCGATAAAATGGGTATCTAGTTCTCTTGGAGACTAAACATCGGGGGTCCTGCGACAAGCTGACCACTTGTCTAGGGCATATGCTCATACACCCCAGGACCCACGGTCAGGAAAGTAGAGCTAGGCACTGCAGGCTATGGACCACTAAGCTGATGCGCCACTGAGTTTACGTTATATTTAATTTGCTTAACTTTACTTTATAAAAGAATTAAACCAAGTTATCAGATGAATATCAATAAACATATTAATTTGCGATTAAATAATTAGCAGTTTCTAGAAGTGCATCCCCGATAACAGCCTTCTGTACTCTATATGCTTGAACTGCTGCAATACAAATAATATATATATATATATGAAAAACAAAACTGATTACAAATACGAATGAACTGAATGCTTTATTCATAAGACTAATCCAAACTCACTTACAGATTTCTGAGGTTAAAACTGTCTATTCGGCAATTTGATGTTGTTCAAGCGTTTAACAAATTTTATTAACCTTAAAAAATTAGTTAATAAATAAAATTTTTATTTCTTACCACATTTAATGCATACAAAATTCAATAAAATATACTTTACTTATTTATTTATTTAGTATGAAATAAATTACAAGCCCAGGGAGACCTGTGTTGAGCAATGCATAAAGCAGTATCAATTTTTTTTAGAAATAGGAAACAAATAACATTGTCGTACGTTGATTGTATTGTAATCAGCAAAAATATTGTAATCTAAAAAGATTGAAAAGCTACCTTAGCATTCAAATGAAAATAATACACAAGAACTTTGTTTTCTAAAATAAGAAAAAAAGGTTCCAGCTATGTCTGAATTCTTAAATTGCAGTAGTATTAAATCTCTTTTAAATTAAATTATTTGTAAATCTTAAATTTCCAAAACATCTAGAGTATTTTAAAAATTAGAATTTTCTGTAATATATTAAAGTTTGAAAAAAATAATCAAAAATTAATCATATGAACTAACCTGTCATAATGAACGACTTTAGGTTTAGAGTTCGATGACTTACGGATCCGAACCACGACGTCGTTCAGCCTGTTTAGGACTGTGTAAGGACCATCCCAAGGTGACTGTAGTTTCGGAGAAAGTCCTTTTCGACGAGTCGGATTCCATAACCACACCTTGTCTCCTTCGTTGAAGCGATGTCCAGTAGCTCTTGTGTCGTAGCGGGTCTTCATCTTCTCCTTCGCCAAGTTGACTCGCTCTCGTGCAAAGTTGTGCATCACTTCAAACCGGGCCTGGAGGTCTTGAATGTATTCCTCAGGCGATGAAGGCGCATCCGGAGGGCGACCAAACAAAAGATCACATGGCAGACGAAGGTCACGACCGAAGAGCATCTGAGATGGGGAATAGCCGGTAGTCTCGTGGACAGCACTGCGGTAAGCCAGTAAAAATAGTGGCAACTTCTTGTCCCAGTCCTGTTGGTTTCTGGAAACCACTAATGAGAGGTTATTGAGGATGGTTCGATTAAACCTCTCTACCATACCGTCCGACTGGGGATGTAAAGGCGTCGTTTGGGTTTTGTCAATGCCGAGTAGCTTGCAGAGTTCCTTGACTACAGCCGAGGTAAAATTCCTTCCCTGATCGGAATGTAACTGAAGAGGAACTCCAAACCTGGAAATCCAGTGCTGTATCATCATCTCTGCTACTGTGACAGCCTCTTGATCAGGAATAGGATACGCTTCAGGCCACTTGGTGAAATAATCGATGACAACGAGGATGTATTTGTTGCCATCAGCAGTTCGTGGCAGAGGTCCTAAGATGTCTAAGGCGATACGTTCAAAAGGTGCTCCTACATTGTAACGTTGCAGCTTCCCCCGGCTGCGTTTCTTCGGTCCTTTCCGACTTGTACAGGCATCGCAAGATCGGCACCACTTTTGCACGTCATCCTTTGCATTGTTCCAATAGAACCGCTCCCGAACTCTCTGCAAGGTCTTCATTATTCCGAAGTGACCTCCTGCAGGGCTACTATGTAGTTCTTTAAGGATGTCAGGGATCCGGGATCTTGGGAGCACCAGCTGCCATCGGAATGTCTTTCCATCATCCGATTCGAATTTTCGGTACAAGTCGCCGTTTCGAATATGGAGTGAGTCCCAGAGAGCCCAATATTGTTTTGTCGTGGGACTATAGCTCGAAATGTCCTGCTAGGTAGGTTTTCTGTTTGGGGTCTCCATTAACTCAGTTATGGGTTTAATGTCACGGTCTTCCATCTGGGCTTTCCTGATTTCTTTGTCAATCCATGGTTCTAGATCAGCCGATGTTGGTGTTGTAATTTGCCTTGCGACTGAATTAACCAGTTTGTATTTAGCTTCGACCCTGTAACAATATCGGCAGTTTTCTGGGCAAAGTCTTCTAGACAAGGCGTCAGCGTTTCCGTGCGATTGTCTCTTGCGATGACAGATAGTGATGTCATATTCCTGGAGTCTCTGTGTCCACCTGGCTATCTGACCTCAGGATTCTTGAAATTTAAAAGCCAGGCCAATGATGCATGATCTGTGCGGAGCAGGAATTTTCTGCCGTATAGATGATGATGGAAATGTTCTACGGCTTTGACTATGGCGAGCAACTACTTCCTGGTGACACAGTAATCCCTCTCCCGTTTAGATAGGCACTTGCTCCAGTAAGCCACTACACGTTCTTGGCCCTCTATTTCTTGGGACAGAACAGCGCCGACACTTTCATTACTCGCATCCGTGTCGAGAATAAAAGGTCTGTCGAGCTGAGGATACGTCAAGATTGGAGTAGATGTTAAGGCTTCCTTCAGATTCTTAAATGCATCCTCACTTTCTTTTTTCCCAACGAACTTTTTCCTTGATCTCTGTCAGCTTGTGAAGGGGTCTCGCAATGAATGAAAAATCCTTCTCGAATCTCCTATAGTAGGTGCAAAGCCCTAGAAAGCTTCTCAGCTGGTGGACATTTTCGGGACATCTCCAGTCTTTAACTGCTGATACTTTTTCAGGATCCGTGCGCACACCATTAACAGAGATGACATGTCCGAGCTAACTCACTTCCTATTTGAATAATTTGAAATTAGCGGGATTCAACTTTAAATTGGCTTCTTTCAGTTTCTGAAGCACCTTTCTAAGATTTTCCAAATGTTCTTCGAAACTGTTCCCGACGATGATGATGTCATCCAGGTATATCAGACAGGCTTTGTATGAAAGACCTTTTAAAACAGTCTCCATTAGACGTTCGAATGTAGACGGCGCATTACATAGTTCAAACAGCATCACCTTGAACTGTCAAAATTGTAAATCATTGTCCTGTAGTAAATGCCGTCTTTTCTCGGTCATCAGGATGTATTTCTACCTGCCAATATCCACTCTTTAAATCAACTGTCGAGAACTACTTGCTTCCAGAAAGAGTATCCAGAATATCGTCAATTCTAGGAAGAGGGTAACTGTCTTTCTTCGTAACCTCGTTCAACCAGCGATAGTCAACACAAAATCTGGTTGATCCATCTTTCTTCCTCACCAGGACGATGAGAGATGCCCAGGGACTTGCTGAAGGCTCAATGACATTGCTTTCTTGCATGTCCTTTAAAAGTGTTCGTACCTCTTCCTGTTTCGCAATCGGCAGACGTCTTGGATGTTGCTTGATTGGTGGATGATCACCACCAACAACATTATGGCTTCCCCGTTCCGCCTAAATTAATGGCACTACAGGTCCTTCCCCCCTGTAGTGCCATTAATTTAACCTTTCTAATTTAACCTCTTCACCTTTCTTATTAACTCTCGCCTTATCAGTTACATTGGCAACTCTCACCGGGATAACGGTCCCCGATAGGTCGACGAGTGCTGAGGCTATTAATATTCCTTTAGGGCTATTACAATTCTTGAGATATTTCATGACGCCGTAGCGGAAATTTCTATTTTCGGCTATGGATCCAGGAAGTTAAATTTCTGTTCTTGCCGGTATTGTGATATCGTCTTGAGCTATGATTTTGTGGACAGATTTCACTCCTTCATCATTAATCCCGAATAAAGTTATGTCCTCAGAGGCAGAATGCAGTTCGTTTTTTTTAAAGTCCAAGGAAAAATTGTATTTTCTTAAAAAGTCCAATCCGAGTATGCAAGGGTCTGTAATTTCTGCTACATATGCTGTGTGAGGGTAAGCGGCACTTCCAAAGGTGATGTTAACGTTTAATTTCCTTTCTATATTGATCTTCTCGCCGGACACAGTATGGAGGGTAACGCAGGGCGGCGTCCAGATACGTTTACTTTCGAGTTGTCGAGAAAAATTTTTTCGAATGATGGTAACATTGGCTCCCGTGTTGATCGTCATGTTACAAGGAATTCCATTGATTTGTCCCATGATGAAAATTCCGTTATTGCCGCCACTCACTGCAGAAATCTGAAGCGCTTTAAACTGGAGATTTTTATTATCTGGCAACCTCCGCCCCGCGAGATGGCCAGGAATTAGTTTCCCTCCTTCTTGAGAGGCGCGGTCTTAACATCCGTGCCCTGGGGTGTTCTGCAGTTTCTTCGAATGTCCCCTTCAGCCCCGCAGTTCCAGCACTTTACGAACGGTTTCTTGTCACCAGTATTCCGTGTCAAAGCATTCACCTTTCTGTTCGTGTATGTGAGCAGCTCTAATTGGGTGGCGGTCTCTACGAGTGGCTTGCCGTGCTGCCTCGAATTTCATGGCGTACACCAGAGCACTTTTTAAGTCCTTCACATCAGCCATTCGCAATGCTCTCTGTATTTCATGATCCCGGATGCCGTCGTTGATTTATTGCAGGGACAGGATTTCTCTTGTTTCTGCCGGGCATTCCGAAAAGGCGAGGTGGGACAGCCTTTCAACATCCTTGGCGAGCTCCTGGAGTGTTTCCGTAGGCTTCTGTTGACAGGATTTTACTGTAGTCTGCTGTAATCTCTTAAACACTTCTCTCCAAAACGCAGCTCTAAAGCACCGGACAGAGCTCCGAAATCTAGCCTTTTGTTTTCGGGAAGAGTCTGAAGGATATCCGCTGCGTCTGTTCTCAGAGAAGCCGCAAGGTGACAGGCCTTAGCTTGGGAATCCCATCCATTTGCTTCCGACACTATAGAAAATTTTGTCTTATACACTTGCCAGGAGGTCTTCCCATCAGATGTCAATAGCTTCAGAGAAGGATGCCCAGGCATGACTAGGAATTTAAAAGTATCCGAATTGCTTCCTGCCGTCGCTACGAATTTCTTTAAAGTATCAACTTCTTTGGCAACTGCGGAAACTTTGTCATCAATTTGTTGTTCCACTTCAGAAACTCTTCCTTGAATTTGTTCTTTCACAGAAGAAACTCTTTCTTGAATTTGTTCTTTCACAGCAGAAACTCTGTAATCGATTTGTTGTTCTACGGCAGAAACTCTCTCTTCTATTTCTTCTTTGACAGAAGAAACTTTATTTTCAACCGCGTCTATTCTGCCTTTCATAGCCGCAAATTTATTTTCTATTATTCAAGTAATTTCCATTTTCATTTCTTCTTGACTTGCTTTAACGGCACTGATCTCTTCCTTAACGGAATCTTGACCCAATTTCATCTCTTGAACCGTTTTCATCTGATCTTTAACAGATTCCTGAACAGCCTTCATTTCTTCTTTAACAGATTTCTCCATCTTTTCTTGAACAGAATTCATTTCCTCTTTCACGGAATCTTGGCCAGCTTTAATTTCTTCTTTAAATGCAGCAAAGGCTGCCATGAATTGCCTTAATTGTTCTTCCATTGCTCTAGTTAATGGCATTCAAAAATCCCACTTCTGACACCAAAAATTGTTGCGTGCGTACGGGTTCGTTATATATTGAATGCACAAGTAGTTAAAAAGTTAACAAAAATTTATTCTTTCCACATAAAATAAATTAAAATGCTGAAATATTTCTTCACAGATCTTCGCACAATATCACAATATCTCAATCGTTTAGCAAAAACTCAGTTCAAAACAGATAAAATAGTTCTATCTCACAGCGAAATCGCTACAATCAATACAGCATTAAGTAAACAAACAGCAGTTCGCTTTTTACAGCTACAAGTATAACAGCAACAACAACAATTGAGATGAGGTGTTTCACCTCGGCTTTTATAAGCTTATTTTAATTATCAGTAGAACAATCACGATTTTTCTAGATTTTTCTGGATGGCAACAGTAATTACGAGATATTTATTTATTAAGCATTAAATGCACGCGCTCTTTTATTTTTATTGTTATTTTTTTTTCGACGTAGCTTTCTCTTCAAAAATCGTCTGCGTTGCTAAGGCAACATGAAGCAAATCTAATTACAATTCTAAATAAATAGCCAAATAAATACTAGAATAATTTCCTGTCGAGATATTTCTCGAAACGTGTGGAACTTAAAGAAAAGCTATATAAGCCCTTGCGTTTCTGAGAGCAGTAGTTGCGAGTTAATTGTGAAGTATTGTGAAGTGTTGCGAGCAGTGTGATTAGTTGTGAGAATAGCTGTTACGCGAGAGTTTTGGTGAACGGAAAGCGATCGGGATAGTGCTTTGCCGTGAAGCTATCTTTACAGTATAGCTTGACAGTGTATTGGTGATTGTTCACGGTGTTTATTATAAGTTTAGTGTTGCCGTGAGGCTACGTTTACAGTTACAGCCTGAAGCTGTGTTGCTGATTGTTTCAGCGTATTTATTGTAGATTTTCGACGCTTTTAAAGGTAATCCTGGAACTGTGCTGTAAATAGTGATTCTTGTAAATAAATTGTGCTTTTTATTGTTCTGCATCGTGTTTTCATCGGATACTCTCAAATCCACGAACCCGTAAAACGCAACAAAGCATTAAATGCGCGCGCTCTTTTATTTTTATTGTTATTTTTTTGGCGTAGCTTTCTCTTCAAAAATCGTCTGCGTTGCACGGGGAAATAAAAAGGAATTTTAATTACAATTCCAAATAAATAGCCAAATAAATGTGAAATTCGTAACAATATCTTTGGTCGTTTTTCGCAGTTGTGAAGCTACATTTTTTATTACTGTCTTAATCTGCGCATCTTCAGATTGACTTGTTAATTAAAAAGTTTGCCTTAAAACCTTCATTTGAGTTTATACTTATTTTACGTAGAAAATATGATTCGTTGATAAGTCGCCTATCTATCTTTACGATTCCAGGAACTGGCATTTAGACTAGCATAGAGCCATACTATGAGATTAAGTAGCGTTTCGGCAGAGCATTTTTTAAAGTATTGTTGCGTATGTGCGGTTTCGTAATAGATTGAATGTACGCAGCTCTGATGATAACTTGATAAAATTTATTTTATTAAAGGAAACACTTCAGAATTCTGGAACGTAATACAGAAATAATCGTACGGTGTTCACAGTATCACAGAGTACAATCAGTAATTATACTTTAAACTAATAACAAAGTTAAACACAACGCAAGCAAAGCGCATCTAAAAGGCGAAACTTCCAGTACTCCAGAGTCGTTCTAAACTTACGGTTCATTACCACATCTGAGAGCAGATTCTCTCTCCGGTCTTATATAGTTTTTACTCGGCCGCCGAGATATTTCTAGTCCTTTTCGAAATTACTTGCAGGCATATGAGTGCCAAAAAGGGTTACAATTACACAAAACATCAATTGCAATTATTCAAGTACTATACCAATTGCGGTGACACAGGGACCGGACCAAAAGTTCGGCGAATGGTCGTCATGTTTGGCAACTTTTGGGGATTTCTCGCCAATTTAGCGAGATAATAGTTTACTCAATATTAGATTTGCCCCCGTATTCTTAACGTTTCCTGCAAGGCTTGCTTCTTTAGATTTTCATGAATACAACAACTTTCATTATAATTTCTCTAAAATTACCTGTCATTGTACAAAATTCGTAACAATATTTAAGTTGCACATCATTATGGCATTTAAATCATTATGATTCTTTTCTACTACACAAATTCTATGCAGTACAGTATTATTACATTTAATTGCTAAACATATTTCAAGAATTTTTCCTTATCGTTATCCATTCTATATGCCGAAATCAATGCAAATTGATAATGCAACAAATGGAAAATTATTTGGAAATGCCTTCTAAAATCAAACACATTTATTTTTTAAATAAAATAAATAAATAAAACAACACTTGAAAATAGAAAAAAATATGCTTGATTAATAATTTGAATGCATAACTCTAAACTAACCAGCAGGTTGTTATTTGTTATTTGCCGAGGGTGGAGGCGAAAGATATCCATAAAGGCATTTTTCCTGTTTCTAGAAAGAACTGCTTATCGTGTAAAGCAGTTCACAAGTGGATGGAAGAATTTTCTCAAGGTCGATCAAACGTTTGCGATGAAAACTGAAATTTTGTGATTGTTTTTCAGAAACTGAAGTTATCTGAAAACTGAGGATTTATGTTTAGATTGAGACAGATTCAGTAAGTCAGAAGATGAAGGAACTGATTTGATTTGAGAAATGTATCGTACAGCATGAAAATAACAATAGAGGACCTGTTTTGTTCACAATAAAAATATGTTATAGGCAAACGCTTTGAGAGCAATACAAAGAATTTTATGCAGCTGGCATTGGAGCAATGATTAAACAAAGGACGCGTGCATAAATAGTTTTGAAGATTACGTTGAGAAATGAAAATAGTTTTCAGGTGAATATTTCATTAACATATACTGTAATTGCTTTTTATGACTCACGTTATTGACTTCGTGATAGAGAATTATATTCATATACCATCATTAATTATGGCATAAGTATCTGCCCAGCCGGTACAGTGGTTAGTAACCCTGACTGCCGTAGCGATGGACCCGGGCTCGAATACCGGGAGAAGCATGGTTGTAACTGTCTGTCTCTTCATAGGAGGAAACGGTTGCCATTTCTTAGATGCTTGCATAATGAAAGGCCACTATTTATGGCCCTTGTAGTGGCTCAGCTATTAACTCAAGCACTAGGCTATTAAAAATGTTATAGATTAAGTTTACTTAATGAATTATTTCTGAAAATTTTAGTTATTTAAATTTACTTCTCATTTAAAATTGATCCATATTACTGCTTATCTAGCTTGAGCTACATTTTCTCCCATTGAAATTAGTTTTTGTAATAGCCAGGTACGTACACGTAAAACCGCATATGAGTATAAAGGACCAGAAGTGTTAAACGATGAAGTAAAAGATGAAGAAAAAAAACTAAACGAAGAAGCCGGATCTAATAATATGAAGTTTACATTATCTGTGATGTATGTGTAGATATATATATATAAAGACTAAAACGCTATGTACTTTGTTAATATTTAATGATAAAATTCCGTCCAGTTGATCCTTTGCCTCAATTTGGAAAGACATGCCGCGTTTACGTAACACTTAAAATCTTAGACATAATCCTGCTTTCGGAAAGTGTTCATGAAATACTATCCCGATTCAAGTCATCTGACTGCAAACCTTATTCTATAAGTCATTCCTAATCTTCACTGGTATTCTACCCATTACTTAGCATGCTGTACATTAAAACCCGATTTATACGATTAACGCAAACACAGGAAACACGAACTGGTGGAGGAAGTGACTACTAGCGAATTTCGATCGCAAAGCGGAAATGGATAATCGTAATCTTTGCAATGCTGATGACACGGACTGAATCTGCTTAGCTTCATCTGCATAAGCTAGAGTTTTAGTTAAAATATAAACGGCAACTATTGAGTCATTTGGAATTGTGGTACCTACGTTCGAATTTTGGTGCTTCGCTGAATAATGCCGCCTTTCATTACCGCTGAATATACGAGGATTATATCTGAAAATTATATCGCATAGAATTTGCGTTACCAAATACGGTACTGAATGTATGAATTGTTTGATAATCTACAAGAGAATAAGTTCATTGTTCTGTATCAAAATAATCAAATAATTGTGCTAAAGCATTGAATAACTTTTGAAAAATCAGATCGTAACTCCGCATTCGGAAGAAGATGCTTCCTTTTCTCAAACATTATATGTACTGTTTTTTCTCGAAGTGCAAATCTTTGAAAGAAAATTTCATGTTCCTTGTTCTTTTTAATTCTCGTTTATTTTACTACTCTTTCTTATTTTTGGGGATCAAAGGTTAAAATTAATTGTTGACTACCTGCTATCAAGCCTTTTTTTTTACTTTTGAAGTATTTCGTGCGAGTATGTTTGCGCTAACAGTGCAATATTCTATAAAACTATATTTTGGTTCTCTAGAAGTCATTTGTATTCAATGTTGAATTCATCCTCACAAATCGTTATTAAACTTTAAAGTAATCATTAGAAGATATTCAAATTTTGATTTTACTGCACTAGATTGAGATAATAAGATTATCATCAGATAAATATATTTTTGAAATTTCTAATTTGTGCTGCATCTTTCCAAATTTTGGCAGTTATTCAAACGTTATTCTTTACTTTTAGGTATCATAAAAGTTATTAGTAATGATAGATTTTTTTAAACCAATAATTCAGTTCTTCATTGGGAAAGCCAATGAATTTATGTGACAGTGGGAATTGAATCAAAAAGAAGTTTAAATGAACTGACTATTTCATATTACACGGAATAATTTTCACATGTTCAGAAAGGGTGATGCTCCCCGTTTCTTATTTCTTCTTCTCTAGACTAAAAAGTGTAAAATAAAATTTTAAATAAATTTTAAACGCTATAAATCATATGAACTTAAAGGCATAAATTCAGTTATCCTAATATTCTTAATCGTACCTGACTCAAAACAAGTTTCTGGGCTTCGTTATACAAATAATCAAACTTCAAACAACTACAGAGGTGAGAGTATGTAACTAATATACAGGGTGTTTCTGAATGAATATCAGGATTTTAACTCTTTGTAGCATTTCTTCCGCAAAATTTAAAGTTATAATTAATACATGAAAGAGCAACTGAAACTGTTATAACAACAAGTTTACAAGTGCTCAATGTGAACACCTTTCGTCACACGGTACACATCAATAGCCCATTTCTTCCCAAACGTTGATTAGTGTTTGTGGTGTAATTGTTGCATCAGCTGCCTCAATCCCGTTTCTTAGGTCGGGTAGGTAAGCTGGTAGCGGAAGCACAAGCACACAATCCTTTATGAACCCCTATAGGTTTTTTTCGGGCTACGCGTGAACGACTCTCTCACTCGCCGAACACTCTGTTCACTAACCCTTGGTCGTCCCGTACTCTTCCCTTTGCAAAGGCAGCCACTATTTTCAAACTGATGATATCACCTACGGATGGTGTTATCACTTGAGGGATTACATCTGAACTTAATCCTGAACGCCACTGGCCAGTAAGTACAGATTCGGTCTTAGCAAACTGCAGAACATAAAAAGCCTTCTGTTCACTAGTCGTCATTTTTGCTACTAACGCATTCTGACGCATGCGTGTGCCAACAAACAGAAATGTTTGAGTTGCTCTTTCATTTCGTGCATTAACAATGATTTTAAGTTTTACGTAATAAATACTACAGAGCGTTAAAACTTCGATATTCATTTATAAACACCTTGTATATCAGAATGCTTACATTCAATTTACTCGGAATTTCTATTTAAAATTTTGATTTAAAACAGTCACTACTTGCAGCTTTCAAACTGTATCGTAACTCATAAATTACAGTAGTGTTGGACATTTTCATCTTCTCCTTTGCAGCCGCGCTGAGCAGAAGGTTAGGTATATAATCTCGAGGTAGAAACTTTCCGATGTGTGGTGAAGGCCGTGTGTCCTCGACGATGGTGAAGACAGCGTGTTTTCCTCATTTGCGTTATCGAATGGCCAACATCCGTGAATCATTCCAGAGTCTAGTGGCGATTTCAAGTCATGGAAACTTTCTGTGGAATATAGCTGTGGCAGACTAGACTGTAACAGGAATCAAGCACAGTATCCCGGATAATTATCACGTCGCCAAGTACCTACCTGACTAAAAGAACTGCCAAGTAGACCGTATTTTCATCAGTCAAGTACATTTATGTGTTATTCATCCTATGCTTTACTAGGGTGTCATTGTCTGGCATGATATGCTCATCAGTTTTGTTAAGCCGAAGAAAAGCACCCATTAAATCTTATGTTTTTAACTTACAACAAGCGTACATACTCCTGTTGTAGGGATACACGTTTTTAAATACTGCATATCATTCTCTCGAACCGAGCAGCCGGAACGGGTGGTAGAGAGTGCAGAATCCAGAGCAAGACCTATAAAATACAGAAATCGAAACAATGATTCCGTGTGACGAATGCTATCCGATGAGTTTAATGAGTAAATAATAGATTAACTAGAACTCCCATCTAAGACTTTACCTTGTATTAACTTTGTTCTGTATATTATGTTTCTTCAGGATTTGGGTTCAGAGGTTAAAACAATACTTAAATTAATCGGTTATCCTTTCCATTTAACTAAACGTTCGAAGTTAAATAATTTAAAGTTTTACATTTAGACAAGAAGTAATTACGACTACAGTGTAAGTAAATTTAAAGCCTAAGTTCCAAAAATTATTTTATATTGTTGCTTTCGTACTGTTTCGTAGTGGATTGAATGCAAACAGAACCGATGATAGCTTGATAAAAATTTATTTTCCCAAAAGCAACACTTTACAGCTCTAGAGCTTTCTATAAGAGAATTCGTACAGCTCTTCTCAGAATGATTGAACAAAAGCAATAGTTACTATTTCAAACTACTAAGAATATTTAAGACTGGAAGACATGTAAGGTTAAAGTTACATGTAAGGGTCGGATATGATTGCAGTTACATCTAGGAATCGATTACAGTTGTTCCGTTACGTTACCAGTTTAAGTTATACTGAGACCGGACTAAACTACCTCCAAGTATGGCGCCTTTTGGCGATTTCTGATGAAAATTTGCCTGCAACAGGTAGTTACCAAAACTAACTCTTTGCTGATAAATCACCAATTTAGCAAGATAGCCATTTACCTGAAGGTTAAATAGACTTACACCTGTAATCTCAATTTTCTGGCAATTTTCCCTCTTCTCGAGTATATATGTATTTGAATTTGATAAATACAAAAGCATTATCTGATGCATATAAAACTAATATAAATTTTAAATTATAAAATTCAATTGCAAACAAATAAAATATTAATTATTGCTGCGAACTAACTTGCAATATCATTCAAATTCAGAAAGCATAAGTGAAAGCATCTAAATACATGAAAAAAATATTTAATAATCCATAAATTAATCCTAAAAACTTTAAAGAATTTTTAACACTTAAATTAGGTTGCATAAAGTGAATAATTGTTCAGCAGACAGGAGACAGATCTTTTCAAGGGGAAGTTGACTCCAAACCTATCTCTTCAATTTCTGAATTCGTGTTTCGTCAACCATATAGGCCTGAGTCAAGGCATACAAAACCAAAAATAAAACCACAGCTAGTGAATTGCCTAAATAAGAAATTTAACTTTTAAAGAATTTCGAGAAATTTAGAATGTAAATCCACTTAGCAACCAAATTCTTAAATAAAAATACATTGCTAATGTAATTAAGAGTATAAATCCAAACTAATTTAGAAACCCTTGCCTATTCCGGTGCTTCCCGGGAACGAATTACGCATAAATAAACTATCTAAACATTATAAAAATCTCAATCATCTCAATAATATATATATATATATTATTGAGACGTGACTTCAGCGGCAGTCTTTATGCCGATGATGTACCATACGAAAAACAACATGGATACTATAAATGCTTAACCTATCGCAATCTGTTGAAAATTAAAATGGTGCACACGATCTGATGCTGCGTCTACATTTATTTAATGAAATTAAATGCAAAACTGAATTAGCAAATTCCTGTAATAGTAGAATAACGAGTTTCTTCTCCTTTACTTAATTACTTGAAGCTTGTAACTGTAACTGTTATAAACAAAGCTGTACGTATTCGGGATAAATGTGATAACAGCAACTCTTTATGTAATGCACATTGCGTTGGTTGTTTTTGTTTAAAGAGACACTTTTTTTTAAATTCCACTATAAATATGGAAATAGTATCCTTTTGTATTATTATGACACGAAAACAAATCTTAAGATTTAAAAATAAGTTACACGCAACTTGCAATTAATAAGAATAATGGGTAATTGTAATGGAAAATTTATTAACAATTAATAATTGGTTTATTAATAATCACGGTTAATTTAACGTCAGTTAAAAACACAGAACAGAGAAATAACCTAGATTATAATTAATAATTTACGTGTGTTTTCAAGAAATTGTATTGCATATACACTTTTAATAATTGTGCTCTAAATTTATATATAAGACTAAAATGTTTTCTTTTAACAGACGGTTTAACGATATTTATAATTTTAGATAATATGCAATTAACTATAGTTTTCTATCGTTTTACGAAGGACACTCATTTGTTTTCCTCAAAGGTTTAATACACATCCATATAATTAAGATTTGAACTTCTTTTGGCCGTCGTGGTTCCGTTTCTTAATGTGTCTAAAATTTATAAATAAAATCTAAAATATTTTCATATAGTGATGCAGTTTAAATAAATTTGAATAATGCGATAAAAAAACTGAAAACCCTGTTTACAGAAGAGCATCCATCAAACGATAATCAGTAGGACTGAATTAATTGAGTCATTAATATTAAATGGTGAATAAACTGTGCATGTTAAAATCACATTTATTAAAATACACAATCAGTTTTGAATTATATCACTCATCAAGTTTAATTTAAAAAATTCATTTCACAGATGCACATCACGAAATGTGATTTGTATTAATGCAGAGACGTTAAAGAAAGGCCTTTTAAGTACTGCTTTAAACAAACAAGTGTCGTATTCTCCAAAGGATAGGTAAGTGTTAGTTAAATGGATAATGCTGAGTTATGTTACATTAGTGTGTTCAATGGAGAATTTGATTCTTGGTTTTCAGAGTATCTATTTCAATGTCTAAATTATTAAATTTTGTTTGTTTAGCATGATTCTGTTCTATCTAATTTTACTTGTCTTATTGTCAGCAGCGTTAGAACTTGAGAAGCTCATAGATCCCATGCAAAAATACTGATTGAAACTCATGTGTCGGTGGCTTCGAACATTATTCAACTTTTCGTGAATAATATGATATATTTATCCAACATTAATATACATTAGTAATATCATTATCTTGATTATAATGCATCTGTTTTCGCATATCACAATTTCTATGATAGAACTATTGTCTTCCGTGCCTCCTGGGTCTTGATGAGGAGGATTCTCCGTAATATGGATTCCAATTTGTTCTTCGTTACATTCAGAAATTTATGGACGATCTTAACCTCCCGCTGTACTGAATATCCATCAGATGGTGATTCTGACTACAAATGATTTTCTTGCTTAGTTCACTGCTGAAACGGCACAACGATCTTATCAATTTTTTTTCCGTATTAATCAGCAAACTGCAGAATTGTTACACATCTATTGGTAGCTAAATTTATTATCTAAGGCAGCAAACATAGAAATGACATCGATTTTATCGGCAGTTTTAAACGCAAGTTTTACGGTTCTGTGACTGATGCTTTGAACCTATCTTCATTCGTAAGTAATGTTACAAATTCCAAAACTGCCCGCCTTGGTTTTATTAAATGCCGCTTAGAACATTGGTTTTATTAAATGCCGCTTAGTTTCCGGTCATCTGCCGCTAAATTCACGAAGGCCACTGAACAAAGCAAGATAGTGATATATTTATAATTGATAGAAAAATAGGATTCAGAAGGTAATTATGCGTTAGTAAATAAACATAGTAAGAGCTTATATCGCTTCTTACATTTGAGTAGATAAGAGAATTTCGTGCAGATTTTCAAACATTTTAAATCAGGGTGGGATGGCGTTTCAGCAGCAGCCTTTACAGCAACAATAAGGGGAACTATAATGCAAGCAACTCACGTGGTTCGTTCTTAAAGCATATAACAGAATACATGCGTGTTTTCAGTAAAATACGCATGCGAGCTTCTGCGTTTTAATGCGAGACGCAATATGTAAGATGTTTATTTTAACTATAGATCATACAGTAGAAACAATTTCATGCGAATTTGTTTGATTTCAAAACAGTAACGCCCTAGGTTTTCCACATTTTATATAGCATGGGAGCATGCTCATGCTATATAAAATACATATCAGAGCGCCCTGTGACCCTTCCGTAGATTCGAAAGAAAGGCCATCATCTTGCAGGCGCATTAGGAAATTTCATATTACTCTGCTTGTTAAGATATGCATTATTCTTATTAAGAAGGAAATTTCAAAATATTCTTAATCTTCTTGTGAAACTGATTTATCTCTTTGTGATTTCTGTCTTCGCTAGATCAATTTGTTCCTTTTCAAATCTTAAAGAAAAAAAAGCGACTTTAAATCGATGCGAAAAGGAATCAGTGTCCTTGAGGAATTTAAAAGAGGAATGCAGTGCAGGTGGATTCCAGCTCGTCTTTGGTGAATGACAGAAGATGCTACTTTCGTAATCATCAAGGCAATAAATTATTTCCTTAATTAAAAAGTGTATGAATGTAAATAATTTTGTGCAGAATTTTCTTGAATGCACAGCTAAAATATGAAACAAATCATCAATTCAAAAATTTGTAATATTATTATAAATAGTTTCATAGTGTTAATATAAAATTCGGTGCTACAAAATGATAAATTGTGTATTGTAGAGGAAGTAATATGTAATAAGTAAAATTTTGTAATAAAATAGTAATATCTGCCCATATACAATACAACTGAATGATTGAATTCTATATTTCAAGTAAGCAAACTTCTTTTATGATCATGTAAAAATAGAAAACAATATATGCAGTTATGCTATCTATGAAGTGTTTATAATGTTTCTATCTCCAAATTAAAATGTTTCAGTTTCAAAATTCGAAAGATTATTAATATTTTAACTTAAAACATTAATTTTTTCGGAACCTCCTATACCGTCAATGTTAAACTGGCAATTTTCGATGTACCTTTTCTTAAAATCTGCTATAGATACATGTTTGAAATTTTTTGTTTAATTAAAATACATCTCTCAGATTATACTGAAATGAGATTTTGGAACATTTTGAGTTTTAGAATAATTTCTAGAATATTGTATTACACATAGTAAAATTTATCCCTTTTTTCACGAAAAAAAAATTATTTTTTTTCTTAGTTTATCATAAAAAGCTCATTTCAGTAAGCATTAGAAAACATAATAAAAAAGCCATCAAAATTTACATACCTGTAGGCAGTACTTCCTGAGAAAAGGTACATAGAGTGTAAGAATATCACATTTCGACAAAAATGCATTTTTATGTAAAAATACGCATTTATCAAAACATTCCTGCCGCATACTCAAGGTTATCAACATGTTGTTTTATGTTATCATCTTCTCTCTTCCTTTTAAGCCTTTTTTCCTTTCTAGCCTCTTTTGTTTTTTGCAAATTTGAGCATCTATTTCCTAACAGTCGCTCTTGATAGAGGCGTTTCATGGCGTTTATTGTATTGTCTCCATGTTCTATATTTACATTTCCTTGATTAAATGATGATATGGCATCATAAGAACCCAAAGAAAGAACTTCTATATGGGCAAATGTTTTCTTCAGAATACGAGGCCAAATCACTTTATTAACACTTTCATTTGGATTTTGTGTATTGCCACAAAAGCATTTCTTCAGTAGTTCTGCTTTAGATAAATCCCTAAAAATTGGTCGCATGGTTTCCACAGCAGTAACCAGAAGATTGTTTTTATGATGGTAGGTCTGTCGAAGCAGTTCTGCCTTATTAAACTGACACCATGTATCTCCACCTGAAGGGCAGAATCCATGCTGAGGTTTGTCATCTGTTGACAGTTTGTGAAGAAAAAATGCCCAAATTGCTTGTCGCATATCCTGAACACTAGATAAATTTCTTCATATAACTAGACCATAGTCTATGTAAGAGGTCAATTTCAGCTTCTGTCAACCTCTTTTTGGCACACAACGGTTTTCCATTTGAAAGCTTTCGGCCTCTCATCTTCGTCTTCAGGCGTCGAAGACTTGGTCACAGAGCACTGATCACTATACACATTATTTTCGAGTATGGAATCAAAACCTTTCGAGTGCCCATCACCTATATACTGCATGTATCGCACATTGTGTTTTGATACGGAGCGGGAAATAGAGAGAGAGCTCCGTCTACTTCCATTCTACCACTATAACCATCGAAGTTTCTCCTGCAGTTTGTAAGGTAGGTATTTTTGCTTCGACACATACAATGTTTTGAAAATATTTTAATATCAGGTACTTTACCAGTTTCTGCACTAGTTATCTTAACGACACCACTTTAGAAGAAAATCCTCTCTTCTGCAATGTGCCATCGAAAGCAACAGCAATATCATTATTGCCTTCATTTTCCTCAACTGCTTCTAAAACAGCTTCTTTCATACTCTCTTCATAGGTTTCTCTTGCTGCTTGTAGTTGGACCTTATTGTATTTAGAAAACTTTGAAGGTGGCGGTGGAAGATTCATAACACCGCAAAACATTCTTGCAGCTTCTGCACGTTTGCCTGTGAATCGCATAGCATACGCCAATCTACAATTTACTTCATAAGTGTTAGAAATATTTTCACACAGTTTTGAAGAAAAAAATGTGTACTTATATTTACAAAAAGCGCATTCTAAATGAAATTGAATAGCTTCACCATAGATATTTTCACTTTGCCACCATCTAAGGCCTAGTTTTTAACATTTTGAACATTTCACAGCTTTAAAGAACACAGAAGTGAAAATGTTAATATCCATAATGGCATTTTTAAATCCAGAATATGTTTCATTTGAATATGAACCATCCATATTATCCAATTTCTTATCACTAGCAGATAAATTATCGTCATTTGAATGACCAGCAGAATTTTCTTCCGGAGATTTTTCACATTCACTGCTTTGTTTATCTTTGCCTTTATGATACATACCTTTACGCTTTTTAAAGACTCTTGCACTTGATCTAGGCATATCTGAAACTATTTAAATAAAGCAAATAATTGCGCTTACTTAGCTTAACGTTAATATAATAAAAAGCAGCAGAAAAGAACGAATCTTTCAAAATTAAAAGCTTACTTACAACATTAGAATAACGGCAAATAAGCTGAAATTGAGCAACCAATTTCGGATACAGTGAGATTTCTTATCAGCAAGGAAGATAACCTTGAGGCTTATCACCAAGTATATTTCAAACTTTTTAAATGACGTCATACTTTGAGCAGCCAAATAAAAACAAGCGCAATGTGTACAATTCCGTCCCTTTAAATATCGATTCTATCATAAATTAAAACTAGATTTTTACAGTTATACTTTTCATAGAGCTTTAAAGAATGATATTTTTAGAAAGGTAAAAGTGTAGAGTATTTGAAAATGCAAAAATCGTAAACTAAAGATAATGTTATTTTTCTCACGAGGCGAATATATGCAAAGACCATTTGCCATCACGACACATAATTGTAGCAGCTGTCAAATTTCTAATAAATTTAGCTTCCTTCTACATCTTGCACAGCCTGTGAGCTGTAACGATTAAATTTTATGACTGAACTGCGATGGCTTGGCTGTCAGTTTGAATACACTAAGAATAAAGAACTAATAACAGTAATTTACAAGAATTAACAATCTTTACAATAGGAAAAGCACACAATGTTTTTGTGAATAACTTATCTTTCTAAGCATACTTATTCATAACAGCTTGGACACTGAAAATAAAACCATTTCAAATATCAGAAATAAATCTCATACACACGTCTTTGTGCTTATTAAGTATGAAACGTATGTATGCAATTTATGTTGCGCCAGATGATCTGTAAATTAATATTCAAATTATGTCAGCATTCTTCTATAACACTTGCATATATTATAAATTAAAAACGAGGATATATAAATTAAGACATTTCTAGTTCTCGATATTTTATAGCCATGTTGAATGCGGTAACAGATGAATAATTTCATAGATTGCAAAGGGACATTTTAACGCTTGACAATTATATATATATATATATATATATATATATATATATATATATGTATGTGTGTGAGTAATAAGTTTTTTGTACATCGAGTATTTTTAATTGCCATTAAAAAAAGGTTTATGCAATCATCATGTCTTTCCATCGTGGACGTATTTTTGAAAGACGGTTAAAAATAATTCCAAAAGAAGAACTGAATTTCTAATTCCTTAAAAGGAATTGAGAAGATAAAAAAATAATTGCATTTATGTTTGATGATGATAGTAGTTATGATTCTCCTTCATCTGCGGAAAATGCATCATGCGAAAATAGAAAAGAATATAATCATGTATGATATCACTTTTAGCACGAGCAGAGCTTTCTAACATAGATAACAAAACAGCTCATTGCTGAAGACATTTGATGTTTGATTTTTCTATAAACAAAAGTTACTAAACGTGATTCTGAAACATAAATGGAGAGTGACGTTGCTCCAAAAGTTAACCAAAAATGTCACCTAAACAAGAGTCGACAATTCCATTTGCACTGTCTAATACCAATTGTACATCTAGTTGTTTAGGCAGGATTACTAAGCAAAATTAAGGCAATCGCAAGAAGATTTTAAGCGCTACAATAAAATGTGGATTATATTAGATTCATGATATTAGGCCCGCAGACGAAAGCTCCTACTGTGCACGTTTGCCTTGCTATTTGCAAGACACTGTGTTTCGCGTGTGTATTAAAGAAGAAGTATATTATAACGAATGATCGATATAATGAAAGAAGATTTCATGTGTTTTAATTCATTGGAGGCTACTAGCACCTATCATTTGTAAAAGAACGGTAACTATAACAAGGAATCGTTATAGGGAACGCCGTCTGTGTAAGCAAATGTGAGAACGTAAATGCTAGATATCTGTGTTAATTGCGAGAAACCTCCATGTCAATAATATGTATGTCACGTTATTACAGACTTCGACAGTTGCGTAAGAATTTATGACTTTTGAACTTTTAAAAAGACACAGTTTCCATTTAAATCCCTCCTCCTGCATAAATCATGCATTTTATGGTATTTCAAACCCCTTGAGCTAACCGTTTTTGAGCAGGAAAAATATCATTATGTTATTATTTTTATTCTTGATAACTAAATTTTATTGAGAGGAACTTTTCTAAATAAAATTTCATGTTGAATTAAGATAAAAATGCACACGTATCTGCATGAAACTTTCCAGCTGGTAAAGCAGTATTCCAAAGCTGCAACATACATATAAAGTTATTTATGCATATTTTCTGATAAGAATTTTTATTACAAAAAACTACTTAGTCGGTTATGTTAAATTCTCATAATGCAATTTTCATGCAACTGTTTTCAGTGTTTGAATTTTGCTTTAATTTTGTAATAAAATGCTTAAAAAGGAACAATATTTATTATGATTTTATTAATATATCAGTTTAGGGTTGTTGTCTATTTATATATACAATTAATATACTTTATACCTTTGCACAAGAAATATTTTTAATGAACAAACAATAAAAGTATTTTATATGCAATTTTATTCCTCCAAATCAATATCGAGCAACTGAGGTTTAAACTATAAAGATAGTATAATCTCGCAGATCAACGCAGAAAAATACTAACATGCAACCTATATATAAAAGCCTTATGTACCTGAGCCATCATCAACTAGTTTCTAATACTACATGCAAAGCGCCTAATATTTATAAATATTATGTTTTCCATGCACATCTTCAATTTTCTTTAAGTATCATAAGTATCATCGAGTAAATATTTCTCATTAACAAAAGAAATACGATTCAGCTTTATGATCTCGTATTTTGCCCTGAAATTATGTTTTATTTCCAGCTTTCAGAGTGTTGAATAAAAATTTCAAAAATCAAATTGATAAATTTTACGAAAATGGACATGGACGTGACAGTGTGAACTGCATATTGTGGAGGTGGAACTGATTTGACAAGGCTTCGCAACATCTGCAACATCTTTTTCATAGCCTTGACATATTCCCAAGCCTAAGAACTTGACTGACTTGCTATGCGTGCTGAGAAAAGGCAGTTAAGATAAGCTTATCTAGTATCACAAAGTTTCATGACCTGAAATCCTCACTGTGGATCGAGGTTCGGCAGTGAAAATAACTTTAAAGTGTTGGTTTAAATTCTTCAAGCTAGTTTTTTCCCCCTTCCTTAAATCTAATTTTTTTTCTTGCAGTTCTGAAATGCGAATCTGATTACCTAGTGACGCCATATAAATTAATAGAAATTTTAAAAAAAGATCCTCAAAGAAAGGGAAGCATTAAAAGATTCATGTTGATTGCTGCTCGCCAAGCCTTTTCCTGCAATAAAAGGCTGCAGCGTCCTAAGAAACCACACGAGTTTAGACGTAATACATGTCTGCATAAGAATATATCATTACTGTTACTTTCACCTCGTTTAATAATTATATTTTATCAACTTCCTCTTTAGTAAATAAATTTATACCTTGTGAAAGGTTTCAAAAACTGGAAATAGTAATTACTAAAGTCATTCAGATCCTTGAAAAAATGCAAATAAATCTATTTAGTGGTATGATATGTGCAGTTATTTTGTATTTGCATAAACAGCTATTTTATCTTTATCATAATTAAATATAAGGATGAAGGATATCAAGAGCAACAGACGTTATTGTCATTATAATATAAGCAGATATTCAGATTGTGGACCATTTGATCCATCTTCTTAGGTACTCGTTCGAAGAGAAAATTTTGTGCAGTAATTTCAATATAGGGAGCTAATTAAGGGAATTAGCTCCCTATATTGAAAGGGGAGCTCGAAGGGAGCTAATTAAAGTTAATTTAGTTTGCAATGACATTCTAATATTCAGTCATCATCTGATGGTCTTACATACTAATACTAATTTTATTGCTACATTCTGTTGCCGTAATTAAATCGTCAAAAGCAGAAAAGTTACAGTTTGGTCAAAGGAGCTAGTTAGCCCTACAGCAAGATTAATTTTATAATACAAACAAAATAGTTGTACCTTCTCTTGCAATATTCTATATTTCAGTCTTAAAATGTCCCTTACTTAGATGTACGTTATTTGTTAGATAGATAAGAGATCTTATCTATCTAACATCATCTTTTTCTACCTACCTATTTGTACTTATCTTAGACGATAAGCACAAATAATAGGTAATAATAAATTGATCAATATAAAATTTATATCAGGAATTACATGGGTATCGGATGGTAAATATTATCTTTGTTTACTATTATTATTTCAGCATATTCGCATGATGATGCAACTGATAAGAGTTAGAAAAGTTACTTTATTATGCGTAAACATCATTGATCTTTAAATACACCTAATTTGGTATGTTTACCTCCTCAATAATTCATTATTGCATATTTTCAAATGATTTAAGTTTTTAGGAATAGTTCTAAGTTATAGTAGTAGAAATGTTGTAGAAATATTTCATTTAACGACACATTAAATACAGTTATAACATTCCCTGAAATGCACCGCTTTCAATAAGTTTAATTTATATTTCATAATTTTATCATCCCAAAGACTGTTTGGAATTTTTAGGATGGATCGAATAACATTTTCATCTTGTATAACTTTGGCCTATCCTTTGGGACATCTCACGATACGTATGTGTTTACACCATTAAAATGTTTCTATTTGTCCTTAAATCTCTCGAAATGTGATCAAGGGAATACATGCACATCATTTTGTGATCATGGATTACAAAATATCTTTTTTTAAGTGAGATTGACCTTCTTTTGAGATATCCACAGTGCTATAACGAGTTTTTTAATTTTTCTGTTGAATTTATTTTCAATTTTAATTTCATATTACAATGCTGTCTGAATTGTATTTTAATAAATATTTAGAATAAAAGAGTATGAGCACTTCTCTCCGTTCATGCAGTATAAAATTTATAGAATAGTATTATATGGTATTTTCCAGCTCCTTTCCATACGCCTTCGTAGTGTAATTGGAAGCTCGCTCGATGCATGTTCAGGAAGTCCGAAGTGGCTCTTGAACTAAAAGATGGTGGACAATAATTCGTGACCACCAGGATTTGGATATTGGCTCTCCTCATTCTCACTAGCCCTTTGAAAGGGAGAGTATGTAAGGTATATTCTCCCTCTTTTCCCCATGCTTTCGTGGTGTAACTGGAAGCAAGCTCGACGCGTATTCCGGAAGTCCGGAGTTCCAATCTCGGAGAGAGCAATTGCGGAATTCTTCCGTTTTCCCTGACTTCGAAATTCTAAAAATCTCTACATTATATACCTATGATAATAGTTACAATAAATCGGTAAAGGTTGTTCCAATAAATTGAAGTGCCAGGTCTTTCCTGCTCTGCACATCATTTGCAAAAAGCAAGTTCTGCCTTCTAGCGAAGGAAATTAATTTCTTACAATCGTTTTTATTTACTTTGTTACAATCTCATTCCTGATTCGAATAGAACGATGCGTAGGAAAAAAATCCTCGAAACATATCCGTCAAAGTTTGCATTTAGAAAACACAAGCAAATGTGTAGGAAAATATCTTAATAATATTCTTTCTTTCCCTCTGTAATCTTTAAATGATTTAATATTAAAAGGATTTACTCAAGCCTATGCCCATTTGAAAATCCATTCTAATACTTACAACTTCTGCATACCTGGTATATTCTTGATAATGCTACAACGAGAAATCGTATGAAGGAAGGAAATCTGTTTCTTTTTGAAAGCAAAGTGCTTTTGTACCTGTTAATTAGATTTCCTTAGTCACAGATCTCTAAGAAAGAGAAAAGAATTTTAAGAAGTAATGGGAAACAGAAAGTGTACGACGAATTACTTGCTTTTCAATCTCACGCGGAAGAAGTTTCTCAGGTAATCCACGGTAACCATAAAAAACCTGCTCGCTCTCCGAATATCTAGTCCCAATATTCTAAGCCTTCTTTTTTTTCCTCCTTCTTGAAATTGTACTTTCTCTCTTCTGGGCCAATCAGATGCGACAGGGAGACATTTGCACATTCGATCGTTGCCAAATACGTTTTCTGAAATCCTGCAGAAGAAATAAAATACTCGAAATGTCTTTTGGCTTTTCGTGGACTGGAAGCAATAGACAAAGAAGTTGGTTGCCAGATCTAGGCGGCGAGAAATATCGTCCGCACGCCGGACTTTCCCACTCCATTTTTCTCATCGCTTTATTTTGTTGCTTCTTTTTATTTGATACAATGATATTTCTTCAAAGTGGTTTCTTTGGCGAGATTCACTTTGAGACTATTTTTTCTCGTCTCCTCCGAAAGTGAATTTCAAATTTCTGATCGAAAGTATGAGAAGTAAAAAACGGTATCTGACAAAGTTCTCAAGGTTGGAAGAGTTTTTACGTGGATCGCTAGAGATTATTTCTAATATAATGGAGTTGTTTTCGACAAAAAGATACTTGGTGAACGTGATAGATATTTTTTAGGATGTGTTTCATTTTGTGTCTTTCTATATTCTTTTCTGGCAGCTTGGAGTTTATTATTAAAAGGAAATGTTTGCGAGTAATTGGTTGTAATGTGTTGCATTATAATGCTAAATTCGAGAAGGCATTTAAAAACAAAAATCTGAGTTCAGAAATTTTTATGTGCTTATCATTTTAAGAACTTAAATCCCAAATTAATTATTACTATAGAAATTTAATTCAAATCAATCAAAAATATTAAAAGTACAATTACTTAAATTTCTTTGTAATTACTTAAAATTCTAATGTGTCTATTAAATCTTCGTTGCTATTTCAAAGCCATTTGCATAAACTGCTATAAGCTAAAGTAAGGACAAATTTCCAAAATTAAACACAGGATAAAAATCAATTATGTTAAGAGCTCTGTAGCTTAAATCCAAATATAAAAAGAGCAAACTGCTGCTCAAATGACAGGAGCTGTTAACCATTTTAAAACCAAAAATCTCACCGTTTTTACGGGTTTCTTTAAGAACAAGGGCATGTAAAGATAAGAGCAAAACCATACTCCTGACAAACTTATTTTCTCCCTCCTGATAGGTCTGTGCTTTACATTTTCGTCCTGAGGACATTTCAAAATGTACAGAATTCGTTAATGAAATGACTGAAAGGAAAGTTAACTGCTCCATTATCAAGGTACAAATTAAAACGTTCTGCGATTCCTAGTATTTTCAAAAACTTCCCAAAATATATTTAAAGGGAGTTTATCGTGAGAGAAAGTCCAGATGAACGTCGGGAAACGCTAGAAAATAAAAATCTTCAGTGGGCTATAGCTGAAAGTATATCCCAGTTTCAGGCGAATGAAAAAGACAAATCCTTTTCTGCTTTTTGAGAATTTTTAGAAAATATTGAAGAACAATATGATAAAAATAAGCAGAAAGTCATACATTTCATTAGGGAGCAATTAGCATTAATTAACACATCCAAAGAAAACTTACGGTATTCTCCATAGAGTATGATAATATTCAGTATATTACATACAATTTGACCCCATACTAATAAACTTTTAACGAGTTGTGGTTGTATTTTGGTTTTTCATCCTCGGAAAATTCATAGGTTGTGCTCATCTCTGGTAGCTAATCCTCAGAATGAACAATGTGAAGAGGACTTTTTAAAACACTTAAAACAGAAAAGTTCTTTACTTCAAAAATGCGATCGCATAGTTACAAAGATGATCGATGAAATTCACAAAAAACATTAGTCGACTATAAAGCTGGCAACATTGTAGGCATGGCTTACAATTCTGAAAATATAGCTACAACTGTACATGTTTTCATGATTCAGACAGAATCTGCTGTCTAATTTTAAAGAAGTCATTCAGATAATACCTGTAAAAAATATAACTGCTGAAATTCTTTTTAATTTTATGCCAAGAGCTATCTTAAGTTTAGAAAAACTTGGTTTCTTAGTTATCTGTGTTATCAGTGACAATAATGCCATTACTAGGAAAACTATGTCTTTTTTTAAATTCTCCTCCAAAATTATGCATAGTGTATCCACATCCCTCGGATGCCTCTCGGCCATTACTCTTTATTATTGATTCTGTTCATATATTTAAATGCATACGGAACAATTGGCTCAATCAAAAATGTGCTGATCAGACATTTTATTATCCAGACTTCGAAAATTTAATTTCAAATTCCTTAATGGCATCCTTTTCTACTTTAAGACAACTTCATAGCATAAAAAGCTTAAATTTAGTTAAATAATGCTTATCGATTGAATTTAAAAGCATTGTGTCCATCAAATTTTGAAAGGTTAGGTTAGGTTAGGTTATTCAATTATGGCAAAGCACATGAGGGCTATCTTCCTAGAGGGAGGGATGCCTTCGTGGAGGACTTTTTGAGGGAAACTTGGTCGTATACACGTTACACATGGGGAAAACCACGAAAACGCCCATGCAGCCAGTCCGTTCGCGGGATTCGAACCTCGGACCGAACAACCAGTGTTCAGCGTCTTTACCGCTCGGCCGCTGGTGGGCCCCAAATTCTGAAAGACAGAATGTTAAACTTGTAATGGATATATTTAATTCATACGTGACTCAAGCACTTTTGAAATTAGGCAATCAACACCAAGTAAAAAATTATAAATCCACAGCGCATTTTATTGACATTATATATAAATGGTGATGCATCATGAACGTGAAAACGCCTTTCAAAGGAGATCATTTCCAAGATGAATTTCAGAGACAAGTTTCGGATGAGTGCCATATAAATTCCGAGTTTCTGGAAAAATTTCTTTTTTGGCTCGAATACTGGAAAGAAAAGTCTTCAACAGGCACTGTTACAAAGGATACACTATTGGCTATCAGACATACAACTCGTGGTACAATGAAGACGTCAAAATATTGCATTTCTCAGCTGATATTTAAATACTTTCCTCCAGGAAAAAATTCAAACTGGTGCCTTGGAAGCAAGATCTGGCAAATACAGGTCTTTAGCTGGATCGCAGTAATTAGTATCTGTAAGAGAAGTTTATAAAGCAGAAACAAAATCACGTCTTCAGAACTTCCTATCTCTTACTCTGAATTCTAACACATATGGAAGAATAAAACTCAGCAATACTAACAACAGCATCGAAGTTGATGAAATCGAAGCTGATGAGTTTTGTACAGAATTTGACATAAATATTACAGAAAATGATTTTGAAAATGCTGAAACTTTACTACCAGTATTAACATACCTGTCACGTTATTGTGCAAGAGCTGATGCCCCCAAGCCGATGTTGTTACTGTAATAATGTATAACTACGTAACTGTTAAAAAACTGCTCTCTGTGGACAATGAGCACAAATTTCTACAAAGTAAAATTCAGAGACAAATGGCATTGAAATCAACTTTATAGAATTTGAAAGACGTTGATATATTTATGGACGCATGTGAAGTCGGTCATTCGGCTGAAATGAAAATATTTAGTAACTGCAGCAACAATTCCTTTATTAAACAATTGTTGCAAAAAAATGAATAAAATGCCTAAGCCTGTAGTTAAAAGGCGCAAATCTGTTCTAAACATTATTTGAATTTTTACCTGCTTGAGAGAATACATGCATTTCTATATATCTAAATCAAAAGTTACGAAATTCGACGTTTTATTTATTTTTTACCAAAGGTATTCATTATGAATTCCTCTTCATTTACAAGTGTAGTGCAATATCAATGCAATTTTTATATGTGTATGTGTTAAAGTTCATGAAATTTTTTTATTATGTTTCAATTTTTTAATTTAATTACTTCATATACATATACATGTTAAAATCATGAAATTCTCTTTCTCCCCCCCAAATACATTATTTTCAATTTTATATTTTGTATAGCAATATGTCGAAGCCTTTTTTTTTGCAAAAAAATCGAATATATTGTCATACATATATATATATATATATGACAATATATTCGATTTTTTATATATATTCGATTCGA
>KK116301.1:884529-928769 GCA_000611955.2 Stegodyphus mimosarum
TCTATATATGTATATATATATAATGTGTAATATATATATATATATATACATATATGTAAGTTAAATGTCATAAAATTTTGTTTTCATGTTTTCCCTCCTTCTATAATGGATTAATTGCTCTTTTTTATTATACAGCATTGCTTTCTTATGCTGTCTTTAGAAAGAACTTAAACTGTAGTCATTATGAAATATCATGGCATGCATTTTTATTTGATCAAATGCAGTATATGATTAAAACGAATATTTATTGTTCACAGTTTATAGACACTTTTGAATAATTCTGAATTGACTGCAAATACAATTTCGATGAGTTTCTTCTTTCTTTTCTTTTCTTCTATTCGAACAATCCTTCTTCTTCGAATTGACTGAATTGAAAGTAAGCATGTAAATATTATCTAAAGCATTTCTGTATTAATTGTTTAGAATTGTAAGGTATAATTCATTGTATCTTAAAGGCATTATATTTTAGTAGTTTTATTCGACAGTAATAATGCAATGATAATTGTCTTTCTCATTTGCTGTTGTTCAATATTCCGGTTTACGAATTGTTACATTTACATTCCACATGAAACTACTATATCATGTTATAAAATTTCCCTGTTTCAGAGATTTGCTATTTAGATCTATATCAGACATCTGGCAGAGATCTGATATTTTCTATTTAGAATGCAAAATAATATATAATTCTCTCTGTAAATTAATGTCTCATAATTATGAAAACGTATTTAAATTGTTGCAAGGTTAGTGTTATTTTTTCAAATATGAGTATTTATTATTATTATTATTATTATTATTATTATTATTCGGGAACATATATAAAAAATGAGGCATATTATTTATACTTATCAAAGATGTTTATTAGTCAAGGCATAAATCTTGGTAAGCATAATTACTACGAGCCTTGACTAACAAACATCTTTGATTAATTATATTTGTTTTTAATTAATGATTTTATGTTGCTACATGATTCCAGGCAAAATATCTTCCTAATTTAAATGAGTTAGGATTTATATTAATTTTTTAAGATGTATACCTATGTCCTTCCTTTATGTCTTAAATCGTCTTTTTGTTTAATTATTGCGTACAAATAAAATTTCGATTCATTAAATGCGAAACTTCTTTCGTTTACAAAAGTTTCTCAACGATTAAATTTGGTAAAATCAATAAAGATAACTTTTAATCGAATTAAAAATTCTACTTATTCCTATCAAAAAACTTATAAAAATCTTCACATTCTAATAAAACCAAGGTATTTTCCAGATTTATAAACGATGAAAATTAAATATGAAAATTGAAGTTCAATTTATTTATAAACCTGTCAAATGAATATTTAAGAAGCCATCCTTAGTTAGCGAGGACAAAAGTATCCCTACTGCAGTGACGTCACAACTGCACGCTGAGGCCTTGAGTTACGTTCTACGGGGTGTTGCTGTAACAAGAATGAGTCCTGTTTCTTGTTTCAAAGCCAGCTAGCTCTGTTAAGAGTCTCAGAGCTACGCTTTTGCGAATTGAAATATACTGATGTTTGTTCTTGTTTCCAATCCGCCTGAAAGGGGAGGATAGTAATATGAAAATAATGCTACAAGCTATGAATAAGACGAATCGGTATGCAAACACTTTGAAGGCTTCCACATTTGGGTATTCTTAAAGGGTCTTCAAGTGGTTTCTTATATCTTTCTGCTTGTAATTTTAGGGCAACACGAACATTAACGAAGTGAGGTAGCCATAACTCTTGTTATTTGTAGGAGTTGAAACTTTGTAAGTTTTAATTTATTAAGTGTTATATAAGAATATTACTGAAATCTTAGAAAATAATACTTCTAACGTAATCATGAGATGGCATATAATGAAGATTTTGATTAACTCTCTGGGACTGTCTGCCACATATAAGCAGCAAAGCCTGCCGTATATATTATAAGGTATTTCCTCCCTCCTTCTTGCATGCCTTCGTGGTGTAACGATAGCACACTCAGCGCGTATTCGAGAGGTCCAGGTTTAAGACACAGCGAGGACATTGCTAATTTTTCACCTCTCCTACTTAAAAAATAACCTAATGTCTACAAAATTAAGTGCCGAAATAAATCCTATAGTTAAGGTGGATTCCTGCATTTAAAGATTTAAATATGTAAATTTCTTTGCAAAATATTGGTATATTAATAACAGTTGGTGTTCCTTGCCCTCTGCATTTAGTATATTTAAGTAGGTTTTCATATATTGGTTTTCATAATTAAAATTATTTATACCCTTTTAACTTTATGATTTTTCCCATTTTTAATTTTTTTCGATGAGAAGTAAGAAGAATTTGAAATATTATATTCGAATGCCCCCTTTCACATTTGAAAGCAGTGCTTGAATAACTCCCTCTCACGGGATGTATTACATTTCCTAGATTACTTTATTATTCTCTTCTTTATTTATTTACTTTTTGTCTTGCTATTTGTCTGAAGAATTTATCCTTCTTGAAGTATACAATGTTAGATTTTGGAATAGGTACATATGGTTGAAAATATATGATTAAAATAATTACGTTATTTGCTGCAAAAAACTGTTTTATTTATTTTTTCGGCAACAATCAGAATGAAACGAAAGTATAAATAGACGCTGAAAATACGTTATCTCTGAGTGAAATGACAAAAGTGTTTTAGAAACAGCTTCAATAGATGAAATGCTTATTTAAGAATGCTTATCCGTTATAAATAATTCTTCATTGCCTTTCCTTAAGGCTTCGAAATAAATACTGATGTTAGGTTTTACACATTCTACAGCAGAATATATTGTTACTAACTAAGGATTCGTGAAGCTGTCTTGAACAGCTACAGAGCAGGATAGAAAGAAGCAGTTGGAAAAGAAAATATTTAAACCTTATTTCATTATAATAGTACAGTGAAATCTAAACAACTCCAAGTAGTTTAAAAACAACATAAAATAAGGGAAATTCTCCATAAGATGCGAAATCTATCTCAAATTAGTGTTCTGAATAACAAATTGAACTCCCAAAGTATTCTAATTTACGATTCGCTCAGTACTAATCTAATTCGTGATTCATTCAATTACCTTTTTCAACCGCACTAGTATCTGGAGTAATTGATTCCCACAGTCATTGCGACCACTTATATATAGCTATGAGGCCATCTGGAAGCTTCGGAAGAATTCGAACCTATGGCTTCGAAAATGCATTTTTCAGAAAATTTTAAAAATGTCACAAAGTTAGAAACATATCCTCTGCGTCGCCAACGTGGGGACATTTAAAGTAGCCAAGTGTTGCGGGGAGAATGTTTGGCTATGCCTCAGCTTCTAATTCATTTTTTCCATATTCAGAAATACAAAACCTAGAATGTTGTAAACGAAATATGTACTTGTTCAAAAAGGCATGGAATATGTGGGATTAAAAAAAATACAGGCTAATTTTAGCACATAAAATGTTATTAAGTAAATAGAAACAACTCATACCATTATAACAATACACAAAAATCAAAATCTAAGCAAACAATTTCAAATATTTACAAATGTGATATAATTGAATACATAATTCAGTTTTTAGATAAAGTATTTTTATTTTACAACTATTTCAACTTTAACAGGGGGAATAAATGTATATTTATGCTTGTGTTAAAAAATAGTACATTATTGAAAAAAATAATTTAGCATTTCAAATTCAGAAGCTATGACTTTTGGGATTTTCCATTACGTGCTTAGAAACAAAATCCTGCTGTCCTTTAGATTTAACTGTTTTCAGCAAATTTCATCCAGGTAAATGGTCTGCAAACCTCCTTTGTCAACTGCAAAAAGTTAAAAATTTAGATATTGATTCAGCTTATAACAAGTTCATAACGTATTCTCTTAAGTGTCTGCTAAAATAATTAATACGCACATTTATGTGTGAAGGCAAATAAAGGCTACTTAGATCCTCCAAAATTTACGTGGATATTCTTTCGTGCCGAAAGAAATAAATTGAATATAACACACAAAATTGTTTCTCTACACACTTATTTACGGATGCATTTATTGTTCACCTTTCAATTGTTCATCTTTCAAAGTGAATCTATTCAGTCTACTATAGTCCAAGTTAAATGCAAATGATGAATTCCGTACAGAATTTTTCTCGTGGATGTTAGTTTCATCCATACTCTGTGCAGACATGTAAGCACGAAATTTATACAGTCCGAACTGTTAGTCAGAAATTGTCTCGGTATTGTCTGGACAGGCACAATGCCGAGTTTGTTCCACTAGGAATATCATTTGAGAGATTTTGCATCTATTAATACGCAGATCAGGACCACGGGACCGTAAGTCTGCGAGCTATGGCTGCTGTAATCTGACTACAGTGTTCAGTTGGACATTAAATTAGCTCTTAATACCTGAGGAGAAGCGTGGTGAAGAGAGAATCGATGAAACTAGATGCAGCAAACTTTCAACCTTGCTTCATAAACTATTATCCAACAGGCCTGGATAGAACAATGCTGTCTTAAAACCTTTTGCGAAAGAAAAAAAATGTAGAACTCGTTTCTTTCGTGCTCCTCATCTTTGAGAATATGTAGGACACTGATACCGATTTTTTAAAACGAGAATTTTTATAATTATAAACGCTTACTTAGAATCTCGCTGTAACCCAAAATTTTCTCCGAATAAATTTGATGCGCATGTAAATGTTTCCTAGGTAACACAATTCTAAAAGGTACGAAAAACTTATAAAAACTGGTCTGCAGACTGCTACGATAACATCATGGTAGAGTGATTTCAAGCATTAATAAGCGAATGTCATTGATAAAACAAAAACAAATTTTTGTATTATTTCTAAAAAAAATTTCTAAAGAATTTTCTCAAGAATTTCTAAATCCAAATATCCCTTAACTGTTAAAAAGAGTGTTATTTAAAAAAATTTATCACGTTATTTAGTTCATGTTAGTCACTACCAATGTATCCACTTAATCCACTTATCCTTTACGTTTTTAAGTGTTTGTGCCTTGATTTCTAGATATGAAATATATATATTATGTGATTTATATTTTAAAAGGGCTAAATTAGAAACATAACGACCTCTTTTCATTAAAAACAGATGTTTTCTGTAATAATTATCCTTTTCTTCAAGTTTAAGATACAGTCAAGAGATAAATTTATGAGGAAAACCTGAAAACAAACAAAATTGCAAAAGTCGCTTTAAAATTCGAGGCAACGACTTATCTAAACATTTAACACAATATTAATATTCACAGGAATATTTTTGTTTTCAGCAGCTGTATTGAAAAAGAGAAGAATAAGACATTTAAATTCAGAAATAAAAGTTCCAGTAAGCTTAAACATAATGTTTTTATGAATATTGAACAGGATGACCCACAAAAACGTCTTCCGCCTTCGGACACAACCACGCTCATTGGAAAAAGTCCTCCCTTACTCGGTGTCCGCTGAATGAGCGTCTGTCCTGCAATTTCATTGTAGCCAAATAAAGTGGAGTTCTGGTTTTATTTTTCCTTCCTCTTTTTTATCATCCTGAACACATCGCTTCAAAAAGGTGGAGATTATATCATCTAATTATCATTGGATGCTGGTTTTTCAAGGACTATCATGTAGATTAGGATGTTATTATTCCATGTGTGTTAAAATCATAAGACCATATATTTCAAATTAATTCATTATTATCTAATCATCACCAGAGGTAAAAAACCTTTCAGTGCTGTTTCCAATTATTTACGCTAGAAATGAATTAAATATAAGAAATATTAATATCATTGTTGAAATTAGTTCAGTGATTAAGTGGAATCAGATGGAAGCAAATCAAACCTTATGCTATTCATAAATTTCAAAGAGCTTCGTCGTAACACAAAAGGTGGTAATATGTTACTATAATGTAGCTAAAGTCTAAGAAAATACCATCTCTAATATTAATATTTATAATGCCTCAATCTGAGATTTTAGAACAAGCCTAACGTTATTGTTGAATTAATTTTGCTTCGTTACTCATCTCTAGACCTCATGTCTAACGACAGTTAAACTATAAAAATGAGAATTAATATTTTTCAGTTCTACTTTCGGCTCTCCATATTTAGAAAGAGAAATTAAAATGTGCCACAAGATGAAGTTACGAAAATGAGTTTTAATCACAAATAATACCTAAGTGTAATGTGGTAGAACATAATGAATAATCATTTGCTTTTAACATGCTTCGATCAAAACTCTTCTCTTACTCTTGTGTAAGAAACCATCTCATTAAACTCTAATGGCTGAAGAATTTACACGAGCTTCATATATCAGATTATAAAGTGTTTCACCCACCTTCTTAGCATGTCTTTTTGGTGTAATGGTCAGCACACTCGGCGCGTATTCGAGAGGTCCGACGAGGGAACTGCTTTTTTTTATATCTCTTGCTTTTAAATAATACCTGACGTCTCTGCAAGATGTTTATCTAAATCGAATCAGTATATGAAATATTTTTAAATTTGTGTACCAAGCTTAAATTAAAATTTATAAATTTTAAAAATAAAAAAAACAAATATACATGAAATATATAAATTACAAATGTAAAAGAATTCATCTTAACACATCTTCATAAGTTTACCGCTGTTCACAATTGAAGGATATGTTAAAAGTATTTTCATTTATCCCATGTGTTCCCTGTTTAGTGAACAACTAAATGTAATCTCGACCTTGCTACAAACACTACAAAAGACTAGCGGACGTACCCGATGCAAGTTAAGTTAGACTGAGAGTAATGCATCTAACAATAGAGAGAATGATACTGCTGTAATCCTTCTCCAATAACGATGCAAAAAATACGATTCATAGTCATACAATTTTCAGTCTGATGCCATATGGAACCCACATAAAAATTTCTATAGAAAAATAAACCAATTCTCTCTCTTTATATTATCAACAATGCCACGGAGGTTTTGATGATTTTCGAATTTCTATTCAAATGGTAGTAAAAGCTCGAGTTACATACAATGTTTCCCCTATATTCAATTTTAGTCGGTTAAATGTGGCAAAAAAATTGATTATAATTGATCTGAAATCAATAACGTGAACAAACAAACACGCATTCTTCTTTATATATATATATATATAGATTTTGTAAAACTTACAAAATTTTGATTAACAAACTCTACAATTTGAAAGCAAGCAGTAGCAAAGATTTTCGAAATAAGCATTTTTATCTCCAACTCGCTAGACTGTTGCCACTCAGAAAAATGAGTGTGAAAATTAGCGCTTTTAGAGTTTTTAATTAATATTTCTTCTGATCAAAGTCGTACGAAGATGGGAATAGGCGAAATGGTTTCCCACGAATTTTTAGAATTGGAAATGATGTATTTAATGTTTGGCAGTGCTATTTTTATTTTATAGTAAAACTTGGAAATTTTTCACAAACTCTAGGATATAAAGCGAGCAGTGAAATCACGTTCTAAGTAAAACAGTTTTTTCCTCTCCAGCTTGCGAGACTGCTGCCACTTGGAAAAATGAAGGCGAAACCACCGTTTCTCCGAGTTTTTAATTAAAGCTTAGTTGTTTTTGGAAAAAGTGGGTGACCTTTTCCAGTGCCAAGAAAATAGTTGTAGCAAGTTTGGTGACGATAGCTATAGTAGTGACTGAGCTAATTGCGAACAAACACCACACGATAGACTTTCTTCTTTATATACACTCTCAGATAAAATAAAGATGCACCAAATAGGAGTTATCCGAATGGGACGAAAATCGGTAGAAGTGATGTTCATGTACAGATAAATAAATTATTACAGTTTGACAAAATTTGGATGATTTATTGAAGTGTAGAGCTTCACAAAATGAAAACGTTAGTAGCGTGTTTGTCCACCTCTGGCTCTTATTCAAGCAGTTATTCGTATGGCATCGATTGATAGAGGTTGCGGATGTCCTCCTGAGAGATATCGTGCCAAATTCTGTCCAACTGGCGCGTTAGATCGTCATCATCCCGAGCTGGTTGGAGGACCCTACCCATAATGCTCCAAACGTGCTCAATAGAAGAGAGATCCGGCTACCTTGCTGGCCAAGGTAATGTTCGGAAAGCACTAATGCAAGGAGTAGAAACATGTGCAGCGTAAGCACAGGCATTATTGTGCTGAAATGTAAGCCCAGATTGGCGAGACATGAAGGGCAACACAACAGGCCTTAGAACTTCGTCGACGTACCGCTGTGCTGTAAGGTTGCGACGGATGACAACAAAAGGGGTCCTACTATGTAATGAAATGGCACCCCAGACCATCACTCCTCTGGTTGTTGGCCTGTCAGCCGGAAGACAGTCAGGTTGGTATCACCGCTGTCCGGGGCGTCTCCACACTCGCCTTCGCTGGTCATCTGGGCTCAGTTCAAAGAGGGACTCATCACTGAAGACTATTCTACTACAGTCACTTACATTCCAGTGCGAATGAGCCCAACACCACTGCAAGCCAACTTGGCGTTGTACAGAGGTCAATGGTAGTCCGCGCAAGGGGCGCTGTGACCTCAGCCCCCTTTCTGTGAGCCGTCTAGGAATTTTTTGTGGTCACTGACAATTGCTCGGTCTTAAACGCTCTGTCATTTCTCTATGCCTACCGCTTCCTTCTTGACGCTGTCTGCGGCATGGTTCACCCATTCATGCCAACATTGTCTAAGAGTGGCATCGTTCCTGCTCAAATGTCGAGCCATTCGCCGATAAGAACAACCGTCTTCTTTGAGCCCAACTACATGATCTCTCTCAAATTCTGACATCTGCGCATATCGTTTGCGCACATGTGTGTGAGGCATAGTTACTGTCTACCAGAATGCAATGAATGAAATTCGTGAAAAATTTATGATCTGGAATTGTAACTTCTCCTCTTAAATATCCTGCTAGTTGTGCAGATCAGATGCGCTATAGCGACAACCGTTCATTCATTGGCAGCCAAAATGTAAAATTTTGCATTTTCCGACGAAACCTGCATGCGTCCAATTAGCTTTATATCCTCTCGGTGCGTCGTGTTTTTGTCTAAAAGTGTATATAGCTATTGTATTTAACTTCGATTTCATCATGCATGTCTGTCCTATCTGAATCCTGGCCTAAAGCTATTTGCTTCTTAATGGATGAAGTACGGAACTTCATCTGAAATGAAGAATTTGAAAAACGAAAGAAATAATATTAGAAGATTACTTTTCAGTGTTATGGTTAAGACAATTATGAGGGTCTTAATTGAATGAGATTTCGAAGAATTCTGTTGAGAGTCTTCGTATTGTCATTGTAAATGAGTGACATATTTTAAAATTAAACTTTAAAAAGAAGCGATTTTCTGAGTTCATCTTTATTTACTTCGACTTGGTAGCGAATCAAAACAATTACGATAGGCCGATAAAATCAAAGATCAATTTTAAATTAATTTTTACTGATTTATTTAGTGCTACATTGCCAGTGGCTCTTCTAGTCTAAATACTAGATATTGCTCGAAATGACAGATGTTATTGCAAAGAAAGCAGCATTTCTCCATAATTTCGTGAAGTTCGAAATTTAGTTATCAGAGTGCAACCAATGTTGCCAATACTCACTTTGAAATCGTGGATATTTTTAATCACAAACTCATAAATGCTTTACAAAATATGAAATAGATTATAAAACAAATTCCGAATTCCAAATTTGGGCTTCCAGATGCCCACATTGGGGTGCAGACGTACGTTATTTAAAACTGGTTGTCTTAGGTACCGTTATTTTATTGCAGTGCGAGAGACATATATATATTTATTCAGATTCTTCGTAATTTAATTTCTTTAAATATAACACAGGTCGATAATGTTTAGTGGCAGCAGTTTGAAAAGTGATACGGACATTTACAGTGAATCGAAGCAAAATGGTAATACGAAATATATAACCCTTCTGAGCTAACGCTCCTTTAGGCTAATAATTATAATAAAAATTATATTTAAAACACATATATAATTCTATCAAAGTAGAATTAATTTACCTGGACTATAAAATTGTAGTATTCTATCATCTATGTTACCTTATCGCGAAAACATTATTAAATATATTACTTCAGAACGTTATTCATAAATCTTGTTAGCAAACACGAAAATCGCAAATTGTTGTTGTTGTGCTACTGAAATAAATCGATAACACAAAATAATCAGCTGAAATGAAATTACTTTCCTACTACCAAACATTAATAAAAGCAAAGCTACCTGTACCTTTTCGCTATATTTTAATTTAAAAAAGAAGAAGGTATACTCTGCTTACAACCTGAAATGAAAATTCCGGAAATAACAAGCTGATGCAAGAATCTAGGTTACTCAAAGCGTACCAAGCAGTGTTTGGATTTAAATTTAGAATTTAGATATTTAAACGGCCAGCACTGTAGACGTGCTCCTCGGGCAATGCGTTGCCAAACCCTGTTCTGATCTATAAGTGTTGGGCCGGTTTCTCTTTTTATTGAAACTTAAACTATTTTCTGGGGCTCACCAGCGGCCGAGCGGTAAAGACGCTGAACACTGGTAGTTCGGTCTGAGGTTAGAATCCCGCGAACGGGCTGGCTACATGGGCGTTTTCGTGGTTTTCCTCATGTGTAACGTGTATACGAGCCAGTTTCCCTTAGAAAGTCCTCCACGAAGGCATCCCTCCCTTTAGGCAGATAGCCCTCGTGTGCTTTGCCATAATTGAATAACCCAACCCTAAACTATTTTCTTCTTTTTTTAAAAAAATATTTCTTTTCATTTTTTTCCGAATCTGTACTATTTCTTTAGCATCTGTTAGGTATATTTTCCTCTAAATTTTATTTTTCTTAAATGAAACTTTAAATTTCAAATATCATTTATCCTAAGATCCAAAAAGGATATCAAGCAATTACAAATATAATTCTAAGCTTAAGCTTTATTACTTTCGTTGTGTCATATTTTAGATTAAAACTAATATGATTAGTACAGAAAACACCTTCGATAAGAACATAACTTTCGCTAACATAAATGCAAAATGTTCGAAAAATCAAACCTTTAGCAATTCTTTAAAATGTTTCAACACTGTAATGACTGAATGATTTTTATTGCAGCTAAGTATTATTTTGGTTTGTTTGATTTTTGGTAGAAACGCCTGGGAATTCTGCTTTGTACTTTTAAAATGGTATTTCTGGCATCTCCACAAAACTTTTGCATCATCTCACTACATGCTTTTCTTTAAAATCTTCACGCATTTCAAACTTGTAAACCTTTTTGGAATTTCATGATTTCTTATATTTTAACCAACGTTTTATATAAAAAATGTCTATCGAAAGTTTTGCCCACTTTAAATATGTCTTCCAGTACTTAATTTC
The DNA here is from genome assembly GCA_000611955.2 of Stegodyphus mimosarum. Classification (NCBI taxonomy): domain Eukaryota; kingdom Metazoa; phylum Arthropoda; class Arachnida; order Araneae; family Eresidae; genus Stegodyphus; species Stegodyphus mimosarum. The sequence goes on from KK116301.1 coordinate 895,782, forward strand.
AGACGATTTGAATTTTAAAATAGAAACAGGATATCAAGGGATCAGTTTCTGTCATATTTGATAGAGACGAAGACCGTTGCAGGTCTAATCGAGATTCCAAAAATTGCACATTTCAAATTTATAATTAAACTTAATTTTAGTACTTATTAAAGTAATTTTTAATTAGAAATGCACTTAAACACTTTTTAAAGTGGTTGAATCTTACACTAAACATCATTTCATAAAGAATGTAAACAAAATTAGCATCTTAACAGTTTACAATGTTTCGTCATTTTAATAACTAAATGCACTTTTCATGTTTTCCCAACTTCTTCTTTCTCCTGCATTGCTAAGAGGCCAGTATGAAGCCAAGATTGTTGTGATCTTGTTGTTACTCATACGCTTTACAAGATCAAAGATTACAGGTTCTGGAGATAAATCTATATATATATGTGTTTGCGAAAATTGCAAAATCATGAAAGGGTTACCAGAATAGAATCAAATTTATATAAACACTGTATATTTTCGATATTTTAAATATCTATCCAAATAAATGTCTAAATGTACAGAATAATACAAGAAATATTAGATGCCCGAAATCAATGTCTGACGAAACATCCTGTGCTGCAGGAAAGTCTTCTACTTCTTGTAACGCGTGCTCAATCCTGGACGTGTCCAGTAACCGACATAGTTGGTGTATGATGGATAGACCATGAAAGAAGTTGATCAGACATGTTAGAAATAAGTTTTAAAGTTCTCTAACAATATGCGGGTGTGCTTTGTTTTGTTGAAAGTCACTTAAAGGAACGCGTTGAATAAAGGGATCCGATCGGACAAGTTACCTGATGTGGTGGTTCCTGATGAGATTATCTTGAGTTCTTAGCTGACGAGACCGCCTATAATACCCAGTGGTGTTGCAGACAAGCACTACTGCTAAAAGTCCGGTAGAAACCCGTAAATTTATTTTACGGGAAACTGTGAAATAGCCGTAGGCCAATTCCGCGTCTGTCTGTGAGTTTCTACAGATCCCCGTAAAAACTCAGACTGAAAACCGTTCAATACCCGCAGGCCAAATCCCCGTAATAACTCATTGATAGAAACCAGTACAACTGTATAGGTACCCGTAGGCGAAATCACCGTAAAAACCAATAAACAGAAACCAGTAAAATTGTACGGATAACTATATGACAAATCCCCGTAACATCACATGGATAGAAACCAGTAGAACTGTATGGGTAGCCATAAACTAAATCCCTGTAAAAACCCATAGCCAGAAACCCGAAATGTATGTGCATCCACAAGCCAAATCTTCATAAAAACATAGAACTTTATGGTTATACTCATATACAGGTCTATGTTTTGTGTATGGTTCCATACCGTAGGACAAAGGCCTAGAAAAACCAGTAGACAAAAACCCGTACACCTATATAGGTACCGATAGACCAAGTACCTGTGAAAACCAGTGCACAAAAACCCATAGACATATACGGCCAAATCTCTGTAAAAGCCAGTACATCAAATTCTACTGACCAATAAAGGTACCGCTTCCAAATTCTCTGAACAACAAAACAGTAGGAAAAAACTCAGTAAGGAAGCCAATAGAATTATACCGTAGCGGAGTATCCATACATAGAATCGTACTTAGAACGGGTATCCATACAAAGAATCCCTCTAAAAATAATACACAACCAGAGAACTGTAGATCAAATTTCCATAAAAATTGGAAATTATAAGCATAAACCAGCAGAAGTACACAATTAGGACTAATGGAATGTACAGAACTAAATGGGGTAAAGAATGTAGAATAATTTTAAATAAAATTTAATGCGAATGAAGTTAATAAAATTTTATAAATACCTAGAAGCCTAATGGCCGCTGTCCTTCTCTATGCATGCCACTGCAAATGTATTACAAAATTTTTGCATGTATTCCCTTTTCAAAATTTTAAACTCCCTTTACATAATTTTGAAAATAAAATTAATAGAAAGGTAATAATCAAAGTCATGATTCACAACCTTCGAATGATATACATACGCATTTCATTAGATGGTTGCGAATCACGACTTTGATTATTTATATGCATTATTGGTACAAATTTAGCATACTTGTTATCTCCTTAAAACTTGCTTACCACCGGTAGCAACAACCTGCATCTTATTATGACACGTGTACACATATACGTTTAGCATGGAAGAGGGGATGAATCCTAGAATATAATGTAGTAAAGAAATAAAAATATACGATTACTGTGTCAACCACCTCTTAACGATACTTTGAATGTTATCTGTATTTCTCAGAATATAAACGAAACATCAAAATAAACTATAATAAACTCAATAAAACCCAAAATACAATAAATTGTGTTGTAACAAAACAAACTTTCCAAAATTTGCAATTTTCAATAAATACTGATTTACAGCCCACAGTTCTGGATTTAAGGAAATGTTTCGTAGCGTGTAATATATTATCTAATTTTGCATCTCACATTTAAAGCTATATGTTCTCTACAAAATCTTCCACAGAATTTATATGAAATCTATAATATAATAGGTAGATATACATTATGTAGTTCTCGATGTAGAAAAGCTTAATTGTTGATTTTTGGAACTGTAAAAATTCCATATCAATGACTTAGTATGAATATAATCATACTTATGTACACTTGATCACGAGTATCTATTTATTAAATAACTAATTTAATGAAACTAAATTCCTATAGAAAAATAAATTATTGGGACAAACTTGAGTCAGTGTTTTAGATATAAGTTATTTTAGATTTCTATTGCAGAAAAGATACTTTAAAAACTGTATAAAAATAATATTTTGAACTGTAAAATTCCTAAATAATAAAATTAAAAAGAAAAATTTAAAGTACTGAAAAGATAGCTATTGCTATTGACCGTGGATTATATACTATCAAAATATCACTTCGTGCTGAGCATTTCCTGTATTTAGACTGCCAAATGAAATTCCTATAGTGCAGTATTTAGCAACATAAATAAATCTTCTACACAGCCTTATACACACAGTTAAAATTAGTGTCATCGCAATTAAGCAGATATAGCACATATAGTTACATTTGTTTACAAACGTTTTTACGTTAATATCTATACACCAGATAAATTTAGTGCAGAAAATTGTAACGACCATTTCCGCAGTATAACTAATGAAAGAAACTAATGCTTACATATTACTCTAATTATATTTGACAGTAATGATAAAACAGTGTCTTACAAAAATCATGATTTGAAAACCTTTGGTTTTAACTGTAAAACCTTTCAATTACTTATCAAAATTCATACTCACGTAAAATTTACTATACCTAAATCAACTGATTATACAGTGAATCTTTCCTAAAACAATTAGCTGCACAATTCCAGATAATACCAGTTTCTTATAGCCTTACAAAACTATCAGTGAGTTTAAGTACTGTTATTTAATTATGTTCCTGAGAAATGTGTCCCTGTCAGAGGTGGTTATCTAAGAAAATAACCACTATATGAGGTTTCACTTAATGCAATTTTTTTCCAATAAATACACTCTTAGACAAAAAAAACGACGCACCACGAGACGCACCGAGAAGATATAGAGCAAACTGGACACAAATTTATATGCATACAGGTTTCGACGGAAAATGCAAAATTTTACATTTTAGCTGCCAATGAATGAACGGTTGTCTCTACAGCGCATCTGATCTGCGCAAATGGCAGGATATTTAAGAGGAGAAATTACAATTCCAGGTCATAAATTTTTCACAAATTTCATTCCGTGTACTCTATAGACAGTAACTATGCCTCGCATACAGGTGCGGGAACGATATGCGCAGATGTCAGAATTTGAGAAAGGTCGTGTAGTTGGGCTCAAAGAAGCCGGTTGGTTTTATCGGCGAATAGTTCGAGATTTTAGTAGGAGCGATGCCACTACTAGACGATTTTGGCATGAATGGGTGAACCATGGCCGCACACAGCGTCAAGAAGGAAGGGGTAGGCCTAAAGAAACGATAGAACGTGAAGACCGAGCAGTTGTTCAAATCTCGCTCTCTTTCGTCGACGAGGCATAAGTACAGATTGAGTTAACGTTTACCACTAGCAGATAACCACCGATAACCATACACGCCTCGCTACAGCCGTCTATTTATTCGGATCCATCAGCCGTTCAGAGGGCGCTGCTCAGCATACGCATGCGCTACGGATTTGCAATTCTAATCATTTGCATATCATGCGCTACTTTGCATTTCCTGAAAATTTCAGCTCACTCGCGTAAGTCCTTCATGGTGTTGCAATTTTCACAAACGTGAGTGTATTACTTTGAACCGTAAAAATTCTAAATAGTAAAATTAAAAATTAAAATTACTGAAAAGGTAGCTATTGTTATTGAGCGTAGATTTTGTAATATAAAAATACCATTTTGTGCTGAGCATTTCCATTATTTACTCTCCAAATGAAATTTATGTAGTGCAGTATTTTTCAATATAGATAATCTTCTGCACAGTCTTATACGAGCGCAGTTAAAATTACTGTCATTTCAATTAAGCAGATACAGCACATGTAGTTACATTTGTTTACAAGTAGTTTTATTTATATTAATTATATTTATATAAATAGATAAGTTTAGATCAGGCAACTGTAACTTCCATTTTCGCAGTATAATTAATGAAAGAAAATAATGCTTAAATATTGCTCTAACTATATTTGAAAGTAATGCTCTTACACGACTCATGATTTGAAACGTTTTGGTTTTAGCTGTCTATTGTAAAACCTTTCAATTACTTCTTTAAAATTCATAGCCACGTAAAACGTATTCACCTAAATCACTTGATTATACAGCGAAACTTTCCTAAAACAATTAATTCCAGATAATACCAATTTCTTAGAACCTTACAAAACTATCAGTGATTTTAAGTACTGTTATTTAATTATGTTACTGACAAAAGTGTCTCTGTCAGAGGTAGTCATCTAGGAGAATAAGCACTATAAGAAGTTTCACTTAATATACTTTTTTTTCAAATATATAATTCATGTTTCTACGTAGGTTGATCCAAAAAAAGTCTACAAGCAGAAGCGTTTGAAACGTAATAATTGTGGAGCGAATATTTCCACCCAGGGTGGTTGACAGATGGCACTAGTTGTCCTACAGTGATTCTACGAGTAAGTAGCGTCAGTACGCAGACACTTAAGAGCGACAGTAATAGCAGAATAATTGAAGAAATCATCCAAAGGGATCGACGAGTAACCGTGCCTGAGATTGCCTCAGAGTTGGACCTGAGTTACGGTAACGCTCAGCGTATCGTAACCGACGAGTTGCGATATTCCAAAGTTTGTGCCCGCTGGGTTCCACGTGCGGTGTCCGCGGAGCATAAGGCCACTCGAATGATGTGCAGCCTCACATTTCTTCAGCGATACCATTCAGACGGGCAACTCTTCATTGATTGCATCGTTACCGGTGATGAAACATGGCTTCATCACTTCACCCCCACATCCTAAAGAGCCACGATGGAGTGGAAACACGCTGGATCACCGACGAGGAAGAAGTTTAAGGTCACACCCTCTGCCGGTAAAGTGATGGCAACCGTTTTATGGGATATGACTGGTGATATCCTAATCGAGTATTTGGAGCGTGACCATTCCATTAAGACCGATCGTTATTGTGCCACCTTAACGAAATTGCTTAAAGCCATCCGACGCAAACGGCCTGGATTACAGATCAAAGGCGTCATTCTTCTTCATGACAATGCCAGGCCCCATACAGCTCGCCAGACTCAGGAATTGCTGCAAAGGTTCAAGTGGGAGGTCTGGAATCACCCCCCATACAGCCCCGATTAGGCTCCAAGTGACTATTTCATTTTTCCGGCATTGAAGCGATACTTATCCGGAATACGGTTCACCTCAGACGATGCAGTGAAAACAGCTGCCTAGAAAGCAGGGCCCTGATTAATACCAAGACAGGATAAACAAGTTGGTCGAACGTTCTGACAAATGCCTAAACAGGTTTGGCGACTATGTGGAAAAGTGAAGGCCAGATGTGTCTCTTGATTCCCATTTGTATCGTGTTTCTATTGTTAATAAATACTTTTTCATTTGCCTTGTAAACTTTTTTTTGGATCAACCCTCGTATCTCATACTGCCACGATTAGCACATTTAATATTACATGAACTCTATTAATTATTCCCAACTCTATATCTATTTCAAAAGCAATTTATAAAAAAATAAAAATTTCTTCATCAAACTAATAATGATAAAAATTAAAATATGAATAAAAACGTTTGATTATATAGGTTTTAATAAAATAGCACAAACTGTTTAACGTTACAATGTGGTTCTAGTCTCGTACAGAAAAATGGACCAAAAAGAAAAAAAGCAATGTAAGCTACTATGTGATCATCTACATTTTCACACAATTTTATTGTAATAATGCAAAAAGATTCCTTGGCTTGTATGTCTTGCCTACCTCATAAAATATCTAATACATTGATTAAGTATTTCAGTGTTTTCTTCATTAAAAAACTTGCCTTTTAGTTCCTGGAAATATAATCAGCACATTTTTAAAGACATAAAAAAAATATTTCTTCTGCTCAACCCCATCATATTTGTCGAAAAACTTAAAATTGAAACATGCAAGATATTTTTAAAACGTATGCTCAACTTTATTAGTACATAATATTCAAATGATAAAACATCTACATGAACAAGCTTTAAAAATTATTTCTAAATTGTAATGAAGAAACAAGTTTTTAAAAATACAGTTTCAATAGAATGCAAATGTTTGTGCATCTCTTGTAAACACATTGAGCCAAATTATCGAGTCTGATATTATCACTTTTCAGTTTTTAAGCACTTTGCTTTTAAAGATAAAAGTAAAGATCGAAAATCAGTTTCAAACATTAGTTTCTTTATCACTGGAGAAACTCCATTTCAGAACTATTCAACTGTCAGCAAAGTTCGCTCGAACGTTAGACACGATAACACGTGCATGGCTTTACTGGCATTTCCTTGCATATTATTTCATATTCACAATCAATGTTGGTACTTTATTTTTCATTTTAAACAACTAAACATTAAAATATAGTAAATATATTATTTATTGAATTACTACTACTGCTATCCACCAAGACCATAACACAAACATCCCATTACTACATAAACAAGAACGGCGCCATGTTGCTTATTTGGAAACTACTTCTGAAAGCTGGGGTGGAGAGGTATGTTTTTCCTCATGTCAGCATTAACACTGAGAAAAATGGTTTTGCAATTGTGAATGGACATGGTCGCGTTAAAGAAATGAGGTTAATACTGGTGTTTATTTGTACTATCAGAAATGTTGATATATGCGTATATAAGTGCATGTGTATGTATGTGTGTGTATTCAGAGACCAAATCGTGGCAAAATCACCTTCCTAAGATGACCACCTCTGAAAGAGATCAGCATTTCTGAAAGCTTAAGCGTCTGTTGATACTGAACATCCACCCACAAAGAAAATTCTGGAAATGTGGCTGGGTCGCCTGACAGGGATTCATTTAGTAGAGGCAACCTTCCTAAGACGACCACCTCTAAAAGATAAACGTATTTGTGAGAGCATAAGTATATACTGATATTGAACATCACATCTCTAAGACGACTAACTGCAAAAGAAACATTTTTACGTATGACTGGTCGTCTTAGAGATTCCTCATTCTGTGTGGGTGTATATGATGACTGTTATTGTTTCCGACAAAAGATTTAAAAAACAGTTAATGAACATATATACTGAACCTTCTCTAAAACGACCATCTGCGTTTTCAGGTTACTCTGATGATCTTAAAGAGTCATATTTATTTATAGTCTTAGAAATACTGACCATCTTAGGGAAGAGGTGGAGACGATAGAGTTCATTATATATATACACTCTTAGACAAAAAAAAACGACGCACCAAGATGAAGTTATCCGAATGGGAGGAAAATCGGTAGAACTGATGTAAATATACAGAAAAATAAATTATTACAGTTTGAGAAAAATTGGACGACTTATTGAAGCCACAGAGCTTCACAAAATGAAAAAGTCACTTCCTGAGGGATATCATGCCAAATTCTGTCCAATTGGCGAGTTAGATCGTCAACATCCCGAGCTGGTTAAAGGGCCCAGCCCGTAATGCTCCAAATGTGCTCAATAGGAGAGAGATCCGGTGACTTTCCTGGCCAAGGTAATGTTCGCAAGCACTAAGGCAAGTAGTAGAAACATGTGCAGTGTGGGGGCGGACATTATCTTGCAGAAATGTAAGCCCAGGTTGGCGTGACAGGAAGAGCAACAAATGGGCCTTAGAACTTCGTCGACGTACCTCTGTGCTGTAAGGTTGCGACGGATGACATCCAGAGGGGTTCTACTATGAAATGAAATGACATCCCAGACCATCAACTTCTGGTTGTCGGCCTGTTTGCCGGAAGGCAGTCAGGTTGCTATCACACCGCAGTCCGGGGCGTCTCCAGACTCGCCTTCGCTGGTCATCGTGGCTCCGTTCAAAGCGGGACTCGTCTGAAGACTATTCCACTTGTTGGAGTTTTTTTCTTGTTTAAATTTAAGTTTTCAATATTCAATAACACATAAAAGTCAAAATTAGAATAACAACTCTAAATCACATGACTATAACAAATACTGCATTGGGTGTAAAATTGTGTGACATGCAAGATAAAACAAAATTTAGACTTTAAAACATGTGTGTTCAAAATTAACAGTAAATAGTACCAGATAAAACTCCAAAGAAGGAATTAACATTGCGTTGTGTTTATATTTAATATAATATAACAACCCGTTCAAGTTTTAATTAAATCTATTGGGTCCAGTGTTCTTAGTTATAAGTGAAAACATTACAAGTTAATTTAAATTAAATATATGATTTATTAAAGATAAACAGAATTATTAACAAAATACAAATATATGATGGTGGCTGTCTGGTTCAACATGAGAAAACATTACCTCACGCCGGGGGTCCCCCCGTATGAAAATCACGAAGACGCGGCCATTATCTTGAAGTAGTTATGTAGAGACACTATCAAGGCAGTAGATTACAACAAGAATTTTCTTGGTGGGCCATTATTTTCTATAAGGAGGAAAAAAACAAGTTAGTTATCGATAAATTTTAAGTCATCCTCCCCTTGTCTATCTGGGTTTCGTCCTCACTGCGACGCCCTCCATAGGTGGATTTCTCTCCTCCATTTCTTCAGACGTACATTCACTGTTCACGTAGACGGCTACTTGGGACGAGCGACTGCTTTCTGGACTCGTGACCACCTTCCGAAAAATTTTCCTTCTCTCGTCTGCCAAACGTCTCCCCTCGTAGATCGCTGCAAGCCTTTTTATTCTTTTCGCCAAAACACTCGTTTGGCGATCCGAGATGGTACAAAACAAGCCAAGTGCATGGAAACCCTAACGGATGAAACCAAACAGGAAGGTGAAGCAAGGCAGTTGGGAAGCCGGATCTTGGTGAATAATCGCCGATCCTCCAAGGTCATCAACCTGTCAGCAGGAGCTAGCCTCGTCCAGGGTCCCATTCTAGCATGGTGAACGCCTGCAAGGAAGCGAATCACCCCGACCCCTCAACTTTGGCGTGGCTTAGCTGCACACAAAACAAGCTGATTCAGCAGGGTGCAGAATTCTCACTCGATGAAAGATATTTCCCAGATCACTGTCTGGCAGAGCGAGCCAGCGTCACAACAAAGTCATAAATCTTGATTTCCCAAAAGCAACGTAAAAAGGTTTTTCGAAAAGAATTAAGGATTTGCTTTTAAATACTAATTTAATAAGGGGCAGAAGAAAATTTCTTCAATTAAAATATATTAATCACATAGAAAAAAATTTATGTTTTCTACAACACCAAACACGACCACCATAGTCAGAAAATATGGATCCCAACTTAGCAGAAAAGGGGTTACGTTAACAAAACTTAATTAAAACCTTAACACCCACTTGTGTAAGGCAAAAGCTTTAAAAGTGTTTTTAAAAACTGACCTTAAGGGTCAACTCAACAAGAAATTAAACATTAAGCAAACAAATTAAGAATAAGTATTAACTAAACAAAAAAATTAAATAGTTAACCAAACTACATTAAGGAAAAAGAAAAAATTAATTACTCAAGCAACTTAAAATCAGAGTTAAACAAAACTGTCAAAAAAATTAAATGACAACAATTACTTTTCAACAAGGCAAAGAAATTTAAGATCAACTACAAAATAAAAACAAAGTAATAACTTTTAAGTCTGATAACAGAATTAAGATGAATCATTATAATTAAGATATTTTAATTCAACAACTGAAGTAGCTAAGTATGTATTACATAACACACTCCAGTCAATGACATTCCAGTGCAAATGGGTCCGACACCACTGCAAACGGGCTTGACGTTGTACAGAGGTCAATGGCAGATGGCGCAAGGGGCGCCGTGACCTTACCCCCCTTTCTGTGAGGCGTCTATGAATGGTCTTTGCAGTCACGGAAGCACTAGTTGCACATACAATCGATGATCATGATGCATCTGGGGCTGTGAGTGCCGCTCTGACTATTGCTCGGTTTTCACGTTGTGTCGTTTCTCTAGGCCTACCGCTTCCTTCTTGACTCTGTGAGCAGCCATGGTTCACCCATTCCTTCCAACATCGTCTATAGTCGCTCCTTCTCAAATGTCTGCCTATTGGCCGATAAGACCAACCGGCTTCTTTGAGCCAACTACAGGACCTCTTTCAAGTTCTGACATCTGTGCGTATCGTTCGCGCACCTGTATGAGAGGCGTAGTTACTGTCTGCCAGAAAACACGGAATGAAATTCGTGAAGAATTTATGACCTGGAATCGTAATTTCTCTTTTTAAATATACTGCCAGTTGTGCAGATCAGATGCGCTATAGCGACAACCGCTCATTCATTGGCAGTCAACATGTAAATGTTTTGCATTTTCCGTCGAAACCTGTATGCATAACAATTTGTGTCGAATTTGCTTTATCTTGTCGGTGGGTCGTGGTGCGTCGCTTTTTTTGTCTAAGTGTGTCTATTAATTTTAAAACTTTCTGTTGGTTACAAAACAGACGTAGCTTAATTTCAACAGTGTAATAACAGAAATAAAAATAAATAAACATATAATTTAAAATACTCACCAGACGACAATAATACCAATGAATTTTGGTTTATTGATACCAGTATTAATTTCATTGTTCACAAGATGTTTATTAGCGGCAGTTAGAAAATTTGTATAAACGCATATAAAACTATAGAAAATTTTTGGCATCCGTTTCGATTATATTGATACCAGTAAAAATCGATATAAACCAATACAAACCAGTCGAAATTTCTGATATCGATGCTGGTTGTATGGGTTTCAGGTTGATACCAGTAAGATAAAAGCATAAACATGAATAGAAACCAGCAAAATTCAGTAGAGACCAAAGGAATTATATGGGGACCGGTAGAACGCTTTACTGGTTCCTCTAGGGCATTTTGAAACAAATAAGAAAAGCCCTCAGAGACCTGCAGAAACCAGTAAAAGTCAGTAGAAACCAATAGAATTTTATGGGTGTACAGAAAATATTACACTGGTTTCTGTGGGGCATTTTTAGCAGAAACGTTTTGAGATAATCCATTATGACGCTGGATAATGTACTCAGGAAAATGGCATCTGCCCCTAGAGCATTTAATATATATTCAATCATTCTTCTACTTCGGAAGGGAGTAGGATTCATCAGAAAACATAATCTGTTGAAAACTGACCAACCAGCATTCGTGTTGATGAACTCGTTGTAGCCGCAAGTATTGAAGGTTTCGTGAATTCTGTGCAAAGAAGTGTATGCATGCAATACACGACGAAACGGACTTCAGCGAATAAGCTGAAATGGCATGCATACAGCAGTGCTCCAACATAGCGTCAACTATCGAGATGAAGGTTCAAAGTCCATTATTGTCATGCAGATGAGATGCAATTCCTTCAGTTCTGATGTAACATTTCTTGATTCAATAGTATATTTGCGATTTATCTGGTACTCTTGAGCTCATTGCTTTCACAAGCATCACTGTTGGGGCATTTTACCGTGTACGAGCATTGATTAATGACAGAATATGGCAGGCTCATCATTGGACTCCATTGATACTGTGCAGTTTCTTTATATTGGGCTCTTTGTTGTTGGGGTGTAGTAACTTCTACTATGGCTTTGACGAGGTGTAGTGATTTCTAAGCAAACGTTTACAGCGAATAGATAATGAAATAGAGCTTCAAACATTATACACTATGATCTTCTAATTATACAGCTAACATGCCATTTGAAGAGGCCATTTATACGGATAACATTATATTCAGGTCAAAAATGTGCTGTCATTCTAATCGTTTGCGTATAGTAACCTGCTTTGCATGTCCAGTAAGTTTCAGTTTATTTGCATGATTCATTCATGGTATTCTAAGTTTCATAAACAGATGCATATGTGTATATAATTTACTTCACTTCGATTTATTTTGACATCGCTAGAAAACTAAACCTGAAAAGGTGTTTAACCTTTGCAGTCAAAGTGAACATTTTAGGAGAAAAGCCACGAACATAAATATTAAAAAATGCTGTATATGACAGCTCTATGATAAATACTATGAAGAAAGATCTGGGTTTGAAGCAAAAATATAAAGTCCTATTAAATAACAACGAGCACTGCGCATAAAAGTTTATTTTACATAACTTTTCCTGTGGAAATTTTATTTCATATTCTAAAGTTCTATTAATCTTCTATTGTTGTTTTCTTTTACGTTAATTTAAAGGACTCCATTGTTCTTTGGATGTAAATAAATTTTAGTTCAAAATATCTTAGAGATACAAAAATTCACTTTGAAAAAGTTTTTCTTTTAAAACTCAAAGAACGAAATTAAATTAAATGTTGTTTGTGAATCTGTGAATGAAAAATATTCTTTATTGAAAAATGCTATTTCTGTAGCGGATATAGAGAAGCCATGCTTACATTTTTAATTCAAATTTCCAAAATGTTTTTCAAAATAAAACAGCAAATATTCTACAAATGCAATAACAATGATTTTAAAGCCAATTGCAGAGAACTTAGTCTTTCAGAGCGCAAAATACAAAGAGACGTATATTTGAGGATATTCTTATTGTATGACATTCATACTTTTGAACTGCAGACGTGATTTATTTTTTCTGTTCTGAGCACAATCCTAAATGATAGATCTTATTTTTTCAAAGCATAAATTTTATTGTTTTTCATTTTAATGAAATTCGTTGGAGAGATTAAAGAATGGTAAGCATAAATTATTTGTGGAAATATACTTTGGTATATTTGTGGTAGATACTAGGTGCAATTGAATAAATCTGAAAAACAAATATGAATCTTTCGAATTATTTAATTTAATTTTACCTTATCGTTTCCTTTTATCAAATTCTTTGACATTCCTTCTCTTACATTTAGAGCTGAAAACGGTTATTCTATTTTGTAAACTGTTTATGAAATTAAGACTGCATACTTTATATTTTATGAATTGTAATTACACAATATTTCGCATCTAATAACCTAATAAATTGCTGAAACGCGTATCTCTTGCAAAAATCCTTTCTGACATATTCTCATTTTGTGCATACTGGATCGAATATTTAAGTAGCTTTCATAACTTTAAATGCTTGCAGTCATTGAGATTTAAGATTATAAATTCAATCATAGAAAGAGACTGTGTATGATAACTGATAACTTGATTTTTAATAATAACATAATGTTCTAATATAGAACTTCAAAATGAGCTAGATTCCAAAGAAAATCCTATAAAAAATTCATGTGATCTATAGCAATGCGATGTGTAGCAACTTAATTTAAACACATTAAATATGATGCACAAATTAGCATTGCGTCTAAATTCTTTCAATTTTAATTTATAGAAATGCTTGAGAATCAGCTATCCTTTTGAAAATAAGTAATATATAAACTACTCATATAAGTGAGAATTTAAAAACGTTGGCAAGTAAATATTTTAAATATACGAGAATTGTAATGAATCCAAATATATAAGATAACACTTATTAAAGCTAACCTGAAAAATTTAAATCAGTCGCAAATACAGTTTACTTCTTATTGCAAATCTAAGCTATAGAGTTTTCTAGTGATAATTAAAATCTATGTAAACAATGCACGCATTTAATAAGTTTACTAAAACGAACAGTAAGATGTCAAAAGCTGGTACATTGCTCGACATTGAAAATGCAACACCAAAAAGGAGTGGTCAGAAATTTATGCAAATTTTAGAGTAGACGCACGTCACTGAGTTATGCGAATGAATATAAATGCGCAGCTTTCCGACGCACGTGAAGTATGATATAAGGGAAGAAACGTGTAGAATGGGCAATATTTGTGTCGTGATTTCTGCCAGATGAATTATTGAAGAAATTTGGTTTTTTATGGATGCGAGCACGGTACATCGGCTATGGCGAACATGGTTGAAAAAAGGGAATGTTGGAAGAAGGAGAAGTGCAGGTGCAGCCAGAGTGACGTCAGCACGCGTGGATCGACGCATCCGCCGACAAGCTGTGGCGGTCCCGCAAGTCACTTGTAAAGCGATTCTGCAGCATGTGCAAGATACCCTGGATGTTCCTGTGTCGACGAGAACCATTTCCCGTCGATTGGTTGAACATGGCCTGCACTCACGGCGTCCGATAAGAAGACTGCCATTGACCCCAGAGCATAGACTTCAATGTTTTGAATGGTGCCGGACTGGAGCGATGTGGATGACAGAATGGCGAAACGTTGTGTTTTCAGAGGAGTAACGCTTCTGTTTATCCAGTGACAGCCGCCGACAGTGACAGTGGCGTCGACGTGGAGACAGATTTAATACGGCAGTAACTGCGGAACGCCCCACCGCTTGCCGTGGCATAATGGTTTGGGGCGCTATTGCCTACGATTCCAGGTCACCTCTAGTTCGTATTCAGGGCACTATGGCAGCCCAACGATACTTGGATAATGTACTGAGGACGATGGCAATCCCCTACCTTCAGGGGCTGCCTAATGCAATTTTTCAGCGGGATAACGCCCGACCACACAATGCTTGCATCTGCCAACATGCTCTGCAAGGTATACAGATGCTTCCCTGGCCACCGTACTCTCCTGACCTGTCACCAATCGAACATGTGTGGGATGTGATTGGACGCCGTTTGCAGACTCTGCCCCTGCCTCGTTCAGAAGACGAACTGTGGCAAATGGTTGAAAGGGAATGGGGAGTCATCCCTCAGGACACAAACCGCACTCTTATTGACTCTATGCTTAGACGTGTTTCTTCGTGCATGCATCGCTGTGCGCGGTGGTCCTACATCCTACCGAGCCGACGCCGTTCTTGCTCTGTATTCTGACTATCATTTTGAAATAAAGATCACTTATTGCTGCTTGCTGTCCCTGTCTTTTTTCCAAATTTCAACACTTTCTGACCACTCCTTCTTGGTGTTGCATTTTCAATGTCGAGCAGTGTATTTTTGCCACAAAGATTTGAATCATTTTTAAACACAAAATAACTCTACATATAACTATAAACTTGAATTCATAATCTTTGGACAGATGTAGAAATAAAAGTGATGGAAACTAAAATTTTCATATAGCCCGCTGTCAAGCAACATGCCCATTGGAAGTAATAGTTATATGAAACATTTTATCGCTTAAGAACACAAAAATAAAAGAAATTTTATGAGAAAAACTCACATGACAAGAAGCGATTTCGGCTCTTTGTGGATGTAGTCGGGTTGAAAATAGGACTAGTAAATGTGGTTATTAACGATTTGCAGATGACTTTAATCTATAGTTGTTAAAGTTCTGGGATTCCACCCTTTTATTTAACAGTTAAATGTGGAGAACCTCTTACACTGATAAGCGAATAATAGCTTGAGAGTGTGAACAGAGACATAAGACTCAAAAATGGTTAATTATATTTTATTTCTTAAAATAATGATTAACACAGTCGGCTTCTATCTCAGAGCTTACAGCACAGCCTCTGCTTGGGCTTGAACTCAAAGAAAAAGAATTACAGCTTAACTAATGCTTAACTGAAAAGATATAGCCGAAGCTATCAAGATTCTAAGTAGTTGGCCCCTAAATCTCAAAAGTAAGCGAAGTTACCAAGGGCCTGAATTACGGCCGAGCGTTGTAATAGCTTAGAGAGAGACGTAGTCCAATGGCATACGCGCCGTGGCTCTCTAACGAAGTCAATGAAACGTCGATGTAAATATTACTCTTACTGATTTGCATTAAACGCGATTCTAAAAACACATTCTAGTAGGAAATTGTAAGCTGAAAATAGAAAGGATAGAAAAGTGGCATTAACTAAAGATAACTGTTAGAAACTTAGGATAAACCTTACAACATTTACTAAAGAAATATGCTGATGAAAGGAGGAAATCGGCTTATTAGAACCATATGATATAATTCATAATATTTGCAACATGTACGATTTTTTACCAAGGAATATGATAAATAACATAACTATATAATAAAACATGACAAAATGTAATCTTGTCATTTCTTAACCGAATACTTAAAGTGAGCACTAATTTTAAACGCGTAAAATAATCCCTTAATGGCAAAGCGAAAAAGTTCTAAAATACTAAATTGTAATCTTTTTTTTTTGTAATTAAGGAGACATTTATTTCTGTATTTATGTCATATAATTTCTCTATTTAATTATGTATTTTGATTAGTCACTCCAAGTGTTCTATAACTTTTTGAATTTTGTAAACTTAAACAACCATCATTTTACTTTCTAAATTGCGACATATATGTTTTAATATCGTTATACAACTTTTTATATTGAGTTTTATATAGAGAAACAGAAAGCCATTCATTTTATTCTCCCTCTTCTTTGGAAATAAAAGTATTGGTTTGCGCTTCAAAAATGTCTATTTACAAGTTATTGCTCATTAATAAAATGTTATGTTAATATGTTATGTGTAGTATACGGTATGTCAATACCTAACTTCACATAACCTTCTGAACAATTATGGTTTAATAGGTTATGAAGATATATACATTGCTGTCCTTTATGCAACATGAAATTAATGCAATTTTCTGAAAAAATATCCGACACAGTTTCTTCCACATTGTCTCATGCCGTGCGTATGAGGGCATTCTAAATATGGGGCGAGCCGAAAGTTCTCTTCAGAGATTGTGGTAGGTAAAGAGGTGTGGGAGACCCTCGCACCCGTTCCCCTGGGATGCTCTCCATCAAAATTGGGGGCGGAATTGAGCTAAATCGGACTGTCACCTGCAAGGTATTTAAGGCTGTTGCCAACGACAAGAATAATCTTTGAATTGCCACGAGGAATTTCATAGGCTTAGGTGACTATACTTCAGATAAGTGAGCATTAGCAACAACAAGAGACACTGCTTTACATCCAGTAGGAAAATTTGCATCTAATTGAACTGCGCATTCCACTGGATCGGTAAGTGCTATAAGAGCATCATGTTGTAATTAAATTTGATCATTTTGATAGTTTAAATATCTAAAAGCTGTTATTTATAATAATATAATGATGTTTTGAAATATTTAATTATGTTACTTATAATAGGTTAAATATACTATAATGATGTTTTAAAATAACTTCAAATGGTTTGAACACATCAGGAAAACTCATTCTTTGAATACGAGAATGAAATTCATGAAAAAATTACGAAGTAATAACTACCAGTTACCGTAAACAATATGGGAAAAAAAGTATGAAATGCAGAGGTAATGTGACTATTCTTTTAATACAATACTGTGATAGAAATACTGAATCAAGCCTAGGTGACAAATTGTCTCAAATAAAAAAAAATATTCAGCAGTATGTGAGGCTGCTTTAATTTGATCAACCAGTTATTTTATATTTTGGATCTGTACTGTCACTTCTCCCTTTCCGTTTTCTCATGACAGTGCAAATTTAATTCGCGTTTACTTCTAATGAAGTTCGAGAAAGCGCCGTGGCTAAGTTAATAGATTGCTGTTATAAATAAAAGTTATTGTCTTCGACCTTTCATTATGAGTGTCAATAATTTAATTCCAAGCACGTTATATTCTGAGCCAACTTCGCATTAAATTGATTGAGTAGCCTTGGGCGACTATGTTGTTTAAATTTAAACTCGATATTTGAGTTACTGCTATTAAGTTTCTCGAAATAGATTCTAGCATATTTCTAAGCACAAGGAGTACCTTCTGTTCATCACATTTAGTTTTAAACAGAGGGTCTTTCCCACCCTTCCCATTTTTCAGTGTTTTATTTAACAGTGGTGAGTAACCGGAAAATTTATATGCAGCAAACATATATTAGATACTTGCATTTAGTACATGGAGCCTCATATTATCATCAAGCACAAAGTTCTCAAGATCAAATAATTAAATCCCTAAATTTAAAAATTTTAAACAGTAAACTTATATAATTAAATGGAGATATAAAAGATTAATGCTGACAGAAAGAAATATGGATCAAGTTTCTAGTATAAAATAGGTTTAACTTTTGTGTAACCGAGCTATTAGAAAAATCTTTGAAAAACTAGGTGGAATGTTATGCATACAAATTATTTTTCAAAATTAAATAAAAACCGGTAACTTGTCTGAGTACATATTTTACCTATTTCTAGATATTTATTAGTACTTGCTGTCTATATTGCTTAAAACGCTATGCAGTGGATCTGTCTATATTGCTTAAAACGCTATGCAGTGGATCTTTCTTTCGCTATGCAGTGGACCTCAAGTCATAAAACACGAGATCCAAATCATCTAAAATAAAAAAGACCAACCATGTTTAGGTACTGAAATAAATTGATATTGAAAACTTCTCCGATAATCGGTCAAGAGACAAGTTACAGTCTATAAAATATTTCAATCGAATTCTGTTAAAATATATACATTCTATTAAAATGACGAGCTAATAGAAGCATATTACAATTAAAAAATAGCTTCACTCTCCGCTTCTAGAATGTAATTGTGAATTACCGATTCTACGAAAGGTTAACAGGAAGTCCTCGTGCCGGTTTCGAGTATTTTCTCAAAATTTTACTCCAAGTTTCATGTTTTTTAACATACTCTTAAGTTGAACATCCAAAGTAGCTGTCCTTTCTTTAAAATTTTCTCCCTAAAATCGGATCTTATGTCCGAAATACTGAACGGTTATGCTGGATATTTCACCTGCATATTTTGGCGTAATGTTTGCAAATTTGTTTTCTTTTAAGCCGACACGTCCGAGTACTCGATCATATCCTTCATTTGCTCTTTAGGCAGTCATTTGCTCTTTAGGTCTGTAAAGGACAGAACTTCAGGACTTCTAAAGCCTGAAAAACTTTCCAGCTTGAATTAAAACACTAAGCGAATCTATACATAATACTCTCTTAAAGCGTTGTTTTAAAATGAAAGTTACATGGAGAATACATTATAAAGAGTACACCATTTAGCAACAAATTCAAAGGTGAAAGCAGAGCAAATCTTGTACAGTCTTAGATTTTCAGTATGATTGCCAGTTACAAAAATTGCCCCAATGTGATCACAGGCTTTTGTTCCGTCTGTATACATAGGTGAATATCTGCTGTATTCATTCATTGATGGTTCAAAAAATAGGTTTAGACATGATATCACTAATGTTTCTTTTCTCATAATCCTTAATGAATTTAAGGACTATTATTTGATCATCCCAAGGAGGAATTTGAAAATATTTCATTTCATCGACATTCTTTGCAGAAATACCGTATTATTCTACCAGTAAGTGAGACCTTTTAAAAAACATAGGTCTGCAGGAAGGCATGCTTGGTTGAAAAGAACGTCTGAATCATTTAATATAAAGGACCGAAAATCATGTTCATGCTGAGACGTTATATTAAAATAGCGACGTAAAGACAACTACTCATTTGTTAATTGAAGTCATGTTTCAAAGCATTCTACATACAATCTCTCTAAAGGACATGTTCGAAATATTTCTGAACAAATCTTCTGATCTTAATGATGTACGGAATCAAATAATAGTGAGACTGTTGGAAGAGCTGTTCTGTAATCTAGTTTAGACAGCACAAGAACTCTATCAGCTGCGGAATCGAGCACCTCTTAGGAGATGCATTTCGCAATGATTTGTTCGTCTCCAAGCAAAACATACTATCAGTAGAAGACCTGCCATTCTTGAAACCCCTCTGGAAGGGCGATAGATGATAATTTTTCTCTAAGTAATACACTAAACATGAATTCACCATTTTTTGTTCTAATTCTTTTTAGGAATTTTACTTCAGTTAAGCAGTTATTATGATTTAAACCCTTGTTGTTGAATGAATGTTTAGATTAAAGCTTCTGGCAGCTGCGTATTGTTATTTATGTTCGCCACCTCTACAGGCAGTTATATTTCGGATTTGGCGTCTTACAAACTGATGCTTTAAAACATGCGCTGATAATATTCTGAGCCAGCTTAAGTAATATGTTTCTTATTCTAGTCATAACGTCATCTGCCTAATCTTAGATAAAATTATTATATGTCTGAATTTAATTGTTATGTTACTCCAAATACACACAAGTAGTGGACGTTTCGCCTGTAGCACGATCTGTGCCTCTTCAGTTCATAATAAAATAGCCGAATAACTTTAAAAATATCTTTAAGAATAAATAAAAGTGTTATTTTAGCAATTCCACTATTTCGCGAGGTGTTGAAGACGTAACGATAGCTTGTTATCTTAATATTAGAGTCGTTAGGACTTCAACTTCCAGTTACAGTACAACACTACAGAATTTACAAATGCAAATTGTAAAAGCAATAACACGGTAATTTGACAGATCCGTAGAATCTTTCCTGACTCAGCTTTAGGGATACCAATGGCATTCCGCCATGCTTAACGAAAACCACACTGCTTACGAACTCTGTTGTACAGCCAAAAAAATATCCAGACGTTATTTTATGAGATATTTAACACGTCATAACTAATACTACCTGGTTCGCAAGCAATCATTGATGTGCTACGTAAAGAGCTCCATAACTAAAGCAAAGTTGGGTGTATATAATAAGATTTTGAGTTGGGAGAATCGAATTTAATTGAAGCTTATCTAGTAACTATTTTATGAAAGACAAATGAGGTGGAATATATCATGATACTAGAAACTGCAGCAAACGCTTCCCTGATCACATTTGCAATTTCTTTTGTGCCTCTGATAATTCTGCAGTATTTTTCTAATAAAGGCAGCGAATAGTTATCATAAACAAATCCTAAACAAACATTCAAGCAACGAATGACAAGAAGATTGGAATAAAGCCACAACTGACCGCCTCATCCGCCAGTTCTTCGCAAAAATCAAGATGGAAATCAAAACTGCCAAGTTACTCCTAACATATTGCCTCATCGGCCATAGCCCATATCTAGGTTATTTTCTTAAAATGAACCTAGCTTATAACGAAGATTGCGTCTTTGGTGTCAGATGAGACGCAGACTATTACCTCTTCTTCTGCTTTTTTACAAGTGACCTGCACATCCGGAAACCCTATAGTACAGACCTTAACTTCAAAAGATATCTCAACGTTGTCTATATTGAAAAATCATGAAAATAATACAAAAGCTCAGTGCTCTATGACTGGACCTATGCCAAGTTATAGCTTCGGACCGAAATCGAAAAGAAAGGCCAATGAATAGGCTATAGTCCAGTAATTGTTTCCAAGCAACATCAACAATTTCCATAATTCTTCAAAACACCAAATGTACTGAGCTGAGCCACTGAACTTTATGAACTTTGGACTGAAGGATATGAGCTCAGTATAGTCTTACCTATAACAAAATATCTTTACATAGCAAGAATCAGACATTCCAATATATTAGAAAATCAAACCCCATTTGTTTATTTACTTACTATAAAAATGGAAAATTTCCAGTGCAATGATCTTCGAAATATCAACTCTGTTGCATTTACATATTCTAATATTGTAATGAGTATACTCAAGAGTTTGTGCAGTGTTATGCTATGTATGTAAATTTGTCTAATAGTAGGTTGTTATCCTCTTGCGTTTAAATGTAACAACTTCGATGTATAACTCAGCTCTAGTATTCTTTAAGAGCAAAATCATACAATTAATTCTAATTTCTCAAACTTCAGCTGGTTAGCATTGTGAGGCAATATCTTTCCGAATATATACTGATGTCCCTGGTGCCCCATGCACGTTTACCTGTTAGCTTCAATTTTTACCCCAAAATTCTTTCCTAAGTGAACTGAAGAAACATACGTCTTTTATGAGTCCCTCTGGCCCCACCTGTAAATTTTTCATGCTTTATTCTTTTTCAGCTGCTTTCCATATACTTTATGTAACTTCTTGTACTACATCATTAATCTTCATATTTATTTTACCATTTCATTTGGTAGCACTCTCATGTATTAGAAATAATCACAATCTGCTCTACTCTAGATGAGTCGAGTTCGAAAGGTAGGAAATCTATCGCCTCCAACTAAGACGAAGATACTTAAAAAATGAACTATATTGTATATATTTTCTTTTCAACATCAAATGAGTAACATGAAAAGAGATAATGTGAACAAATTGCTAAATCAATGACATGAAATGTCGTTGTTGGTGGATGGAAAGAGGTATCTTTCCCCGTCTAACAAGCACAGATAGCGTTCGCCAATAACTGTCCCATTTGTTGTTCACTCTGGCTAACCTGGCTAATTCTGTACAATGAACTTTGTATGTCGCCAAGGGAGACGTTCTAATAAATCATCTAAAGAGAGACAGCTGTTCAACTAAGTCATACATGTCTTCTTTGATCATGATATGATTTGATTTAAATCTCTTTGATCAATAATATCATTTGATGTAAATAGCATCAGTCGTTGACAAACAAAAGCAGAACACAGTAGTTAAACTTCTTACCTGTATTTTTATTCCGACAGCCTGGAGATTTGGTCTTAGATTTAGTACAGACGAAGGGCCACACGCACATTCGCTGTATACCTTACTTCTCTTCACCATGGAATATCTCCAAAACTTTTAACATCTGCCCCTCTTTAAGAGAAGTATTTGGAACCGCAATACAAACAGGAATATGTTTTTCAGTTACGACTATTATGTCTAAACGAATCGTTTGAAGAAGGCAGCAAATCAAGAGATTACGAAGACTATCAGAAATACTTATTTTTCTGCAATACGATTTTCGTTTTGCAAGGTAAAAACGGGGCAATTTAATCCTCCTCAGGCCATATACCATCTGAATCTAATGATTGACAGCTTGTCTTGTCTGATAAGCTGCGATTTCCTTTCGTATTTTTTTGCTTCTTTTATTAGCCAAAGGGCCGTTAGTCCAGATGGGCTATTAGTCTCGAAACGGTTTCAAATCGTTGACACCAAATATTATCGACCTGTATTATATTTAAAGAAATTAAACAATGAAGAATCTGAATAAATATATGTATATTTCTCGCACTGTGAATAAATAACAGTACCTAAAGCCATCTAATTTTCAATAACCTAGTCCTCCATCCGAATCTGAGCACCTGAAAGCCCAAATTTGGAATTTGTTTTATCGACTATTTCATATTTTGTAAAACTTTAATACTAGAACGCCCGATGGAGTCTTTTCGACTCCGTCCGTTAAATAAACACCCTTATCTTTCTTAACGCTTTGTTTCAGTTGCTTTCCTTCCGTGACTTCTAATGAATTAGTGATGTCTATGACTTAAGGAAACCAGAAATAGTTACCTTAATTTTAAAAATATTTATGGGCATATATCCCTAGAACGCCCAATGGAATCCTATCAACTCCGTGGAAAAAGAGCCGTTGTTTTATCATTCCTATCTGTTTAGGTGTTGTATTTTCTTTTTGAAAGAGTAATATATAAGTTATTGTGGCATTCCTCTTTCCACCCCTAATTTCAAAAATTGGTCCATTCTTTGCACCTGCTCATCCAGCTGGCTTACTTCGTGGTATTTCGCAGTTATTTTGCTGCTATTTGTGCTATATTTTTCATAAATGGTCATGCTACTCAGTGTGTTTGAATATATTGCAAAAGACGGCTCGTAAAAAGGATTAACGCCAGAGGAAATAGCAATTTTTTTATGTTAACTATTAGCTAATGAAACTGAAAGGAGTGAACTATCAGAAATTGAAGAAGGCGGTTTTGAACGTGTAAATGACCATTCATCAGATTCTGTTGGAGATGAGAACAAGGCAATTTCAGAAGATGCGCCAGGTAGAACTAAAGGCACAAAATGGAAAATGTATAAAAATTAAAAATAAAAAAAATCCTGAAAGGTTTTTCAAAACAAAAGATTATTCGGCAAGGTAGTGGACCAACAAATCATGCCAAAAGAAACATCAGTGATAATAGTGTGTTGAGTTCTTGATTTTTATTTATAGACAGCACAGTTTTGAACAATATAGAGAAATGTACCGAAGTAGAGGCAAGGCGCGTCCTTGAAAATGAAAACTTGGTCTCTTTCTGTAGATGAGTTACTTGCCTTTATTGGAATACTATATGCTTGGGGTGTGAGTGGTGCGAAAGGAATAGATCTTCATTCCTCGTGGTCTAAAATATGGGGCTTGAATTTTTGCACAGACACTATGGGAAGAAACAGGTTTTGTACAATTCTACGATTTTTACTATTTGACTTGAAATCTACACTTTCGACACGCTTGCAAACAGATAAATTTGGAAACGCTTCATTGATAATTGTATTTCTTGCTTCAAACCGGGGGGAGGGAATATAACAATAGACGATAGACGAACAACCGTTTCTGAGCAAAACACGATGTCCGTTTACTCAATTTATACCGTCAAAACCCGATAAATATGGACAAACGTTTTGACTTGCTGTTGATATAAAAACGAAATACCTCCTCAATACTCCCTTATCCAGGAAAAAATGAAGAACCACCGTCTGATCAAAGGTTATCTGAATATGCTCTTATGAGACTGATGAAACCTCTTCTAAACAAAGTGTAAAGTCGCTGTTGATAATTTTTTCCGTCGTTTCATTTAACTGACGAATTGCGAAAGAAGGGACAAGTTTGGTAGGAAATGTCAGCAAGGCAAGAATACAAATCCTGAAGTCCATGAAAGATTCCCGAGAGGCACTGTACGAATCTAAAATTTTTAAACATGACGAAACAAGTGCTACTCTAATAGGTAGTCTTATACAAGAAAATCTTTGTATCAAGGAAAGTATCAATGCTTACTCTTATATCAAGGAAAGAGAAAGAAAAATGTAATGATTTTAAGTACCCTTCATCCATCTGTCGATATAAGTAATAATGAAAAGAAAACTCCAGAAACAATTAGTTTTTATAATGCAACCAAATGTGGTGTCGATGTAATTGATCAGATGGCCAGATCGTCACTGTAAAAGCACCTTCTAGAAGGCCAGAAAGTCACTGTAAAAACACCTTTTAGAAGTTGGCCTGTTCATACGTTTTACAATATATTAGATTTAGCTGCTATAAATGCCTGGATTACTTTTAAAAAAATTACCAAAAACTAATCCCAAGACAGACATTTATCCAGATCTTAGCTGGTAAAATGCGTCAAAACTACATACGCTTAACTAATAAACAAAAAGAAATGCAGGCAGAGCAGACCCACCAGAGATATCAGCTCCAAAGAGGAAATAAAATTTGTAATGGTAAATATGACTACTAATATCCGTAATTCATGCAATAAAATGGTGTGCGGAAAATGTTATGGCACGCTAGATTATACATGCAAAAACTGCATTCCTGAATTTTAGTTTAAAAGGGATTGAAGTATATGAATTATGTGAAAAGCACGCCATTTGTTTCATTTTTTATAATTGTAGATTCAGTTGTACTTTTTTTTTAATTTATATTTGTATCTATTGTTCATAATTATAAATTTAAATATTTTAATTGAATAAGGTATACATTATTGTGTTCTCGTTTACGTAATTACTTGGGTAAATGCCATATGAGTCGAAATGACTCCGACGGGAGTTCTATTGTTAACGAACTTTGATAATAAAACTCAATAATTTCAAAACTAGCAATGACAAATCTGTACGGAAGAAACATTTTCATCTTCAGTGCTAGAGACTTTCTACCGGATAATAAATAGATATAATGTTTTTAAATATTTTTAGCCCAAATTAGACATTAGAGCGACATTAGCCCAAATGATCCCCAAACGTGCATGTGTGTTGGATTCCTAAAGATTTAACACATTTTACCGCAGCTGGAAGACAATGCCACCTCGTTGTTGTGAGATTGATGGTGTCTCAATCTCCCGTCAACTGTCAGCTGCATCTGAATTACATTTCGTAAACTTTAGGTACTGTAGTTTGTTTCTGTCATCAGTGTTAGATATGGGTGAGCATCAGCTAGTCTGCTTTGTAATTAACGTATATAGAGATGACATTGCAGTTGTCAGTTTCATGCCCAGTTGTTGCGCCTGTTGGGTTTCCTCAACACTACATTTTCGTGTGCCGAAACCCCTGACATTGATAGTATAGCATAGAATTTGACACATATGCCCGGACGGAGCAATGCAATTAGCCTATCTGTATTCTTTTTGCTAACACGGGAGTTTTAAAGGTGAGAATGGCATGCAACTTTATACAATGCAATACGCCTTCTTTGCGATATCTTTTTAGTCTTGCTCAAAGATTTTTGAGCCAACTAACTATCTGCCATCTGGCTTATTATCTCGTTTTCATTATAAAGTATGCAAATTGCACCAAGGAGACCGTTCTGTAACTAGATCAGCAGATAGGATACACTTTATGTTTTTCTCCCATTTAATAAGGTAATGAATGGACTTCTTTATCAAAAAAAAATTAAATTGCTTATTGCAAGAGATCGAAGAGGTAAATTATTAGGCATTTCCTTGACATTTGCAGCTGTCCTTATTGTTTTAGCGTAACAACGATATTAGACTTTGATTAAGAGGTTTTAAAAAAAGCCATTTATGAAAAAATGACGAGACCCCGCAGATCCACCACGCATGCCAGCTAGGAGATTTAGATTCCTGATTCAGCGTTAACTGGTTTGTATGCAAACTAAAGGCCCGCAATCGGCTTTCATTTAAGGAAGAACTCTCGAGAGCCTATCTCCAAGCTACTGGCATTAAGGATTTAATGACTAGCATGTTAACACTAATGGGAAAATTGTCTCCTATCTGAACAGAAATAGAGGACAAAGCAGTGTGCTTGGGTATAGTGCCTCTCCCCTTTAACTACAAGGACCTCTTTTGCTACCACGTGGGTCTGCATGCATGGGAAAAGTCTCTGCAGTTTTCTCAACATTCTAAGCAGACACACAGCATCTGACACCAGATTTGTCGCAACATTTGACAGTGAACGCATCCTCTGCATACGAAATCACAAGGGGAAAAACGAAGAAAGAGTGAAAACTAAGAGGAGGTGAAAAGGAAAAGAGGTTAAATCAGTGAAGCTTGAGGATCATGACACATGTTTGAGCAAGAGGATAATCCCCTGAAAGGCTAGGGTGCAATAGAGATAGTCATATCTGTACTTACAAAATGTAAGCCCCTTAGGACTGTATGGTTAATGTGCAAAAGAAGTGTAAACTTCAAAAAAATATACCGTTGATAAAATAACTGGAATTTGAAGATGTGAAGCTCACATCTGTATCAGTATTTCTCAGTTCATTTCTCATCTTGGGGAAAGTGCATTCGTATGAAGTAGGCAACATAATGCTCTAGGCTAAGTTATATATTCAGAAATCGGAAACCTAGAGACATTATAATAAAATTCGATATATACTTTATCGAAGAAAATTAACGTATTTCTAAAAATAACATTACCAACATTTTTAGCAACCCTAACAATACCTTTCCCAACTTCTTATTTTAAAATATTTACGTAAAACTTCTTTCCTTAATTTAATGAAAAGCATCGAAAATTGTTGACATTAGTAATTTATGACTTCTTTTAACGAATCTGAATTCAATATTGAGAAGATACTAACTTTGTATCAAAATAAAACATTTCAATTATAAGAATAGTACGTATTTTCGTCTATGGTGGGATACCATTGATTATAATATTAATTCCATCGTAATATGGTTACCATTATTGCTTTCGCATGTTGTATGTGTAGCAAAACTCTGTTTGAATATGAAACGTGAAAGTAATAGAAGAAGAACATAATAGGTTGACAAATCGAAAGAAAGGAAAGAATGAATGATTGTTTACTCAGGTCATTTGAAAAGCTTGTATTAAATAACGTTCTCGAGCATGAAAGAGAAGAGTGTTATTTGCAGTTTAAATTGCATAATTTCTGTTCGTTTTATTTACTTGTATAAAATTTGCGAACCAAAAATACGTATTAAGTTAATCCACATTTTGACGGCCATTAATGAATCAGTTAATATGTTATGACACAAAATTGGAATTTTTCGGAAGTGACATGCCACTTTTTTTTTCATATTTTGATTCTACGACTTAAATTATGCCAAAATGCCAAGTGTTGAAAAAATCACACCAGTAGTGTTTAAAAAGTTAGCTTGCAAAATTTTAGCCCCTTAAATGTTAATTCGATTTGACATATATTTATTAACATCTCTCTTTTTATTAAACTTACTTGATTCTTTCTTCCAGAATTCGAAATTTAGGCTTAATCCAAATATAATTCGTACATTTTTGGTGATTTATTTTTTTTTTTAATTTATATTTTTAAATACTAAATTCGAAATGCTTAATCCAAATATAATTCGTACATTTTTGGTGATTTATTTTTTTTTTTAATTTATATTTTTAAATACTTTTATAAATTGTTCGAAAAAAATTGGATTATAACCAATACAATTTTTAACATCATCTTAAAGTAGATGTATTTCTAAGCATACCTGCAGAAACTTAAAATTTTTTATACAAAATGTCCTAAGGTATAGGTGAATTTACATTTTTGGCGCGCTTTGAATTTTGGTGTGCTTAATATAAGCAATAATACCTAAAATGTGGTTTAAGCACTTTGTTAAATTTAGTTTAAAGAATAAACGATGGACATTTTCTCTTCACCTGCAT
Organism: Stegodyphus mimosarum; assembly: GCA_000611955.2. Taxonomy (NCBI): domain Eukaryota; kingdom Metazoa; phylum Arthropoda; class Arachnida; order Araneae; family Eresidae; genus Stegodyphus; species Stegodyphus mimosarum. The sequence continues at coordinate 924,712 of KK116301.1, forward strand.
CAACGAAAAAAAAAGTAAGTAAGTAGGTTACTATAAATTAAGAATTCCAGCACTTGAATTATTCTTGGCGTAAACTGAAAAAAGTGCGCCGCGAGAAATTTTTAAATTCACTACAACAATTTCAAAATTGAATATCTAGGCATAATCTGAGTTATAGAATCAAAATATGGAAAAAAATTATATGTTATTTTAGAAAAAGTCCGATTTTGTGTCCAAATAATTATTTTAGATTAATGCTATATATAAATCCAATATATGTCCTAAGTCGTGCTTTCCAGACAAGAAAAATGCAATTAGAATTTCGTCAATTGGTCCAGTAGAACGGGAGATATAGAACTGTCCTCCCCTTTTTTTGACGCAGTGTACTTTTACTGTTTGCTTAGATGTTTCACCCCCGAAAAGATGACGTGTGCCATTCATGCATTGAACCATGGGAAAACAGTTTGGTAGAGCAGATTCTTTCATTTAAATACAAAAGTGAATTAATAAGTCGAAAATTAAAGTTCCATATAAAAAAATTTAACGAAAATTTCGAAAAAGAATGAAATAAATTGAAAAACTGATTTTATTATAGAATAAATATGAATCAAGATATTGAAGTACTGATTCCAAAACATACTTTGGTCAGCTAGCTAAGAAATTTAGAGACATAAAATATGTGAAAACAATGGCAACAACGTTTTTCAGTCATTTAAACAATATCCAATATTTCTTATATATTAAAAATATATTTTAAACATGTTTGGAGCATCGCTACAAGTCGAAAGAATGTTCTCTACAATAAAAAGTAAAAAATTTATTTATTCTGAACATCAAAAATAAAAAAAATTATGTGTACACCCCATGACGTTTTTGTACAGAATATTAAATTATACGCATATTGTTCATTTTAACTTATTGGATTGAATTAAAGCTACTTCGTCTATAGCTCATAAACCACAATAGAAACCCACTCTTTAAAACTCTTTATATTTGTTTACCATAGCGAAACTTTGGAGCTAGCTTCACTTAAGAGTTTTCATCTCATTCATATTATAACTCAGAAGCACAAAACGTATTATAACATCTGAAGAATTATCTAATCATTGCCACACGTTCTATTCAAATACTATGATAAATCTTAAACGATGCATAAAAGAAATTAAACCAACAAACAAACAAACAAAAAAGAAGAAAATTTTTTTCTCAGACGATTCAATATTTAACAATATTAAACACTTATTTCTCATTCAATTAATTCAGAGCTCAATTCGCGAAAAGTTAAAAATACATAAAAATTCAAAATATCTGTATTAAAAGTTACGAAGTAAGGCTTAAACACTTATTTTTCGCAATAATAAAAGAAGACATTATCTTTGTGGTTGCGAAGCTTATTTTCTCTAGAATGGCAACAAATCCGCTATTCTGTTAAGTTCCAAATGTAAACAAATATGGCTGCTATGACCAAAATAATTAGGCTTAGCCACGCTTAAACGACTTTTAAATTGTTGATAATTCTGCAATTATAACATGCAAGTTAACTAAAGGCATAAAAAAGTCGTCAAAATGAAACGAAATTTTACATACGTAATGACTGCTTTGATATAAGTAAATGATAAGGAAATCAAACAAAAAGGATAATTTATTTCAGAGAAAAAGACAAAAGAACGGAAGAGTTAATACTCCGTTGGACCCTCTCTAGCGCGAATGCACGATGCGATACGATCGGGCATTGAGACATACAAGTTCTGTATGATGTCTTGAGACATTTCGTTCCATATTTGCTGTAACCTTGCCTCTAGTTCGTTCAAACTCGTGGGATGCCCAACTCGTCGTCCCAAATGATCCCAGATATGCTTCATTGGAGACAAATCTGGGGATCGGGCTGGCCAAGGAAGGGTAGTAACAGTGCGGAGACAATCTTGTGACACCCTTGCCGTATGAGGCCGAGCATTGTCTTGTTGAAAAAGGGCTCCTGGGAGCCGTTGCATGAGTGGCAACACATGCGGCTGCAGGATTTCATGAACATATCGCTGGGCTGTCATGTTGCCACGGAACAATACTAGGGGTGACCGTGTATTGTAAGCAATGGCACCCCATACCATCACACCAGCTGTGGGAGCGATGTGTCACTGTACAGCAAAGGCAGGATTGAGGCGTTCACCACGGGCTCTCTGCACACGAACACGATTGTCATCACTGCCAAGATTGAATCTGGATTCGTCGCTAAAGACGACCTGGTTCCATTCCGCTGCAGTCCAGTTTCCTCGTGCTCGACACCACTCCAAACGAAGGCGTCGATGGGTGGGCATCAAGGACAGCACACTTTATGGGTGCCGCGATACCAATTGTCCTTCAGCCAGGCGCCTTCGTATGGTTCGAGAAGACACAGGGGCCCCTAGTGAAGGTGCTACCAGTGCCTGGATGGCGGCCGATGAAGCAGTTGGCTGGACGCGTGCATTTCTTACGATGGGGCGGTCTTCTCGACGACTGGTCTGTCTAGGGCGTCCTGAGACTGGTCTTCGTGTACATGACATCTCTCGGGTCCACTGGTCCCAACACCTCCTCACAACACAATCAGAGCAGCCTAATTGACGAGCTACTCGCCTAGCTGACCACCCAGCTTCCATCATCCCCCTCTCAAACTGCTCAAACAAACGATTCTCCCCCTCTCAAACTGCGACAACTGCTAATATTGTCTTCAAACACGGCGTAATGGCATGTCTACCTCAGCTCTTCCTTTGTAAATGATTCAGCACACTCAAACAAAGCTTTGGTTACCTGTTTTATACTCCCCAGAGTACGACGTTCAACGCCCTCTACCGGCTATACGTAATGCGCAATCACGCTGCATTTCTAATCATTTGCATATCTCCCCGACATGTACCTGCAAGTTTCGTTACGATCCCGGAATTATTTCTTGGTGCGCTAAATTTTTTGTCCATGAGTGTAGTTATGTCATAAAGTATTGTTAATTGAACGGGGGTAGGTTTGTTGCCTTTGAAATGCTAACCAATTTCCGATCAATGACGATAATAATTTAATTTATTGAATTTGTTTTATGACTGATTAATTAATTATCAACTACAAACTTTCCATTTCTATTTTTCAAGAGTCAAACTTAAGTTTCTTTCCTTCAAAAAAAAAAAAAAAATGCGGGATTCAATTTTCAGTATTTCTAGATTACTTCATTCAGATACTTCTACTAACTTTATAGTGGGAGATAATATACTCTTTATTACTTAGTTAATAAATTATTATTATATTGGTTTTCAGCTATTGCGCAAGTATTAGGAAATTCATTTAGATTACAATGAATTTAAATTAATTAATTCAATATATATATATATAGTTGACAGAAAGATATATATATATATTGTTACGAAAAATTCGGCGGCTGCGCCTGTATGTAAGCTTTCCGGCATAGCACTAGGGTTGCCATAAAAGAGTGTATGGTAGGGTTGCCAGATTGGCGACTTTATCGCCCATTTGGCGACCAAATTGGCGATATCCCATGGTCCAATCGGGAAGCTTCTAGAATAATTTCCTGTCGAGATATTTCTCGAAACGTGTGGAACTTTAAGAAAAGCTATTTAAACCCTTGCGAAGTGAGTGGCGAGTAGTGTTGAGTTAGTTGAAGTTGCGAAGTAAGTCGCGAGATTGTGAAGTTGTTACAAGTAGCAAGTGAGTTGCGAGTTAGTTGCGGAGTTGCGAAGTGAGTTGCGAGTAATTGTGAAGTATTGTGAAGTGTTGCGAGCAGCGTGAGCTGAGTTGCGAGAATAGCTGCTACGCGAGAGTTTTGGTGAACGGAAAGCGATCGAGATAGTGCTTTGCCGTGAAGCTATCTTTACAGTATAGCTTGACAGTGTATTGGTGATTGTTCCACGGTGTTTTATTATAAGTTTAGTGTTGCCGTGAAGCTACCTTTACAGTTACAGCCTGAAGCTGTGTTGCTGATTGTTTCAGCGTATTTATTGTAGATTTTCGACGCTTTTAAAGGTAATTTTGGAACTGTGCTGTAAATAGTGATTCCTGTAAATAAATTGTGCTTTTTATTGTTCTGCATCGTATTTTCATCG
>KK116301.1:928846-969543 GCA_000611955.2 Stegodyphus mimosarum
GTTGATAGAAATATATATATATTTATAGTTGATAGAAGGATAAGAGACTTTTCAGTCAAGAATTTTGCGCATTGAGTTGCAAAATTAAAATTAAAGCCAAGTAAATGGAGTAAAATTCTAAAAGCAATCGCCTAAAAGTAAATGATATACATGTACCTAGCAAAAAGAGAAAAAATTCTAAAGGCAATCGCCTAAAAGTAAATATAATCCACTTTCCAAGGTATAAAAATTGGAACAAAATTAATTACACAAAAGGGGAAAAACGTAGAAAAGAAACTAAATGCTGGTATTCAAGAAAATCAACATTTAAAAAAATATAACACGTAAAAAAATTAAAACACAATCATAATTAAAATTAAAAATCAGAAAAAATACAAAAAAATGGCAGTAAATGGCAATTCAGCCTAGGTCGAGTTTTTGTGGACTTGTCAAGGGGAAAGCACTTTAGCTCGTACATAGGTAAACTCCATTACGCGTTTCGTCAAACGACAATAATTGAGACAAAAGCGAAAAAAAATTTTAGCAGATAAAAATAGATAATAATCTACATAATACCGTAGGTCTCAATTCTTATCTCTTCTTTTCCCGACGCACCTGCCATAAAATGTTAAAACAAATAAAATATAATAAATAAATAAATGAATAAATAAATTTTAAATAAATAAATTTCAAAACAATAAAATATATATATACCCACTCTGTCAGCTCCGTTTTTTTCTTTGTTCTTACATGGTGATAAATTGTATAATTTGTGCTTCAAAAATGATTGAATTATGTTTTTCTTATCTTCCGGTTAAGGTTTTTATGCCTTCTAGTTAATCTGCATGCAATAATTGTAGACTTATCAACAATTTAAAAGTTGTTTATGTTCGGCTAAGCCTAATGTTTTTACCAAAACAGCCATATTTGTTTACATTTGAAACTAAGAAGAATAGCGAATTCAGTCAGTTTCTGCACCTCCAATGCCCTTTCGCTGGAGTGGAACCAAAAGTAAACTTTCAGTTTCCTGCACAGAAAAGTCTGCTTTCTTGCCCGCTGACGGAATTGCTTGTTTTGGTCTGGAAACTCTAATTTTAATTGTGTGGATTTTTTAAAAAAATATTTTAATTGCATATGGTGTTTTATATTGTTCTATATTTTTTTTAAATTTTTCATAAAGATATTTTGAGGTTTTTATGTATTTTGGCTTACCGGGAAGTGAGTACTGAATTAATTGAATGACAGATATATCTAATGAAGTTCGAGGAAATACATTTAAATGAAATGCAGCAAAAATTGCGTATATTTTAATATTCTATACAAAGAAGTTATTTGGTGTCCACATCAGATTTTTTAATTATAGTTTCTTATCGTAGCAATTCTATTCTCTGACGCAAATATTTTCTGAAAGCAGCCCCGCCCCGCTCGGAGCAAAATGTATTATAGTAAGCCTTATCATAAGTCTATTATTATAGATAATTTATCTAGAATTGACGAATGTAAGAATTTCAATCTTTTTTTTTCAGAATTAGGTGTGAATATGTATCTCCTGTTTCAACATAACTGAAGGTGATGACTGAGGACGTGGATGCAATTCTGTTTTTGTACCTGAATATGATAATTACTTTGCTTCTTTTCTGTTGAAATACAACTTTAAGAATATATTTGTGCTGATGTTTATTGCGATTTTCTCGCTCTATTCTTACTCCGACGTTGCTTACTACCTTCTTCGTGTAAATTACGAACTTTTTTTCCCATTTTATGTGGGGAAATATTGACAAGGAGCTTAGTCTTACTTTGGTATATCTTTTCCCAACCTTTTCGAATTTTTGTTTCTTCTCATAGAAGTTTTCTTCTTTTCCTCTCAGAATGTCCGGAGGTATTTGTTAAAGTTTTTCCCAGCCTATGTTGACGAATAACGTTTATTAAATTTATCAATTTCACCTCGCTTCTTATTTCTGAGATAAATAACTTGTTTTAATATTTACAGTGCTAATGGGTGATAGTTATGAAATAGTATTTGCTCCTTTTTTGTTATTAAATGCAACTACGAGTCATACAAATGTCATATAAGGTAATGTTTAGCAAACAAATATTTTTCAGCAGCGAAATGTTCATTAGCAGTATGAAATGTACACTGGCGATTTCCAAATCCTTTGGTTATACTTCATTATGAGATTACGAAAATGATTACTAATGATTTAATGCTGTTACTGAAACCGCGATTTTTTTCACAATTAGTATCATGTTTTAGAGTTGCAGATAACGATTATTATTTTGTGAAATTAAGCCATTCTGCAGCTTTTAATAACAAGTGAACAGGAAATTAAAGTCATTCCACAACGTAAGGTATTGGAAAATCTTTAGACTTGTATTCTAAACCTCGTTTCTTATTTGAATACCGCTTAGGTGGTGTGAAAGAGTCGCGCTCATTTAAGCACGTGCAAACAAGCGGAGAAGCTATGTTTTCGTTAACAAGCTTTAAATTTATGAGGTTTAACTATTTAAATCTAAAGTTCTAGTTCAGAACCCCACGAACACTAATAAGCGAATAACCGCTTAAGTGTGTGAACAGAATACGTAAGACTGAAAGAGGGTTTAAAAACCCTTTATTTCTCAGTATATTTACAATTATTTCCTACTTGGAACTTTACATAAAGCCGCCACTCGGGCTTGAAGTTAAAATACTAATAATTTGAACTAAAATTAGCTTAACTAAAGCTCTTAAAGGATATAGCCGAAGCTATCAGAATCTAACTAGTTTTCCCCTAAGTATTAATTTAATCGGCGAAGCCTAGCAAGAGCCTAAGATATGGCTGAGTGTAATAACAGCTAAGAGAGACGTAGCCAGAAGGCAAACGCGCGCTAGTCAGGGAATCAGACTCTCTCTCCTGAAGTCGGTTAAGTCGCGACTTAAATAGTACTCTTTCTCATTTGCATTATCTGCGTTTCTGAAATTACATTCTGGCAGAAAATTGTAATTTGAAATTAGAATAAGATAGGAAAGATACAAAACTTTAAAAAACTGTTAGGAAACGTATAATAAACCTTACAACTTAATCATTGTCACTTTGTAAATCCTGTAACTACATTCTTGTACCAGTCCCTGTATTCCAGGTCGGAGTGAGTAATAACAAGTATACAGAGTTTTTCATCCCAAAATATTTTGAAGACACAGGGCCAATGAAGTCAGCAGGATGGCCATCTCCGCTCCCTAAATCGAAGGAAATCCACCACTACAATCCGCAACGTTTTTTTGGATTACTATCTGGTCGAATGTATTGCCTTTGCTGGCAGTTTTTCCTCAGAATTTACGAAGGAATTCTGAAGGCACAGTTCATCGCTGATCCCGTTCTTTATGTATAACCAGTATGTCTAAAATATCTCAATAGACCCTTTTTCGCAGCCGAACTCAAGGGTTGATCGCATAACTGTGCTCAGATTCTGGTATGAAGACGATGATCTTCTGGCTTTGAACGTGTTAATACGAATCGAAATCGCACAAAGACATCAGAATCAAGCACATGCGCAGTATGAGAAGATAATACAATAAGAAATGAAATATTCTTTGACAGTTAGATAAAATCGCTAACTTCTGTAAAAAAAAGAGTGCACAACTTCACCACCGCTTGCACGCACGAAAAAGGGAATAAAAAATCTAGAAGGTTATGACAGTTACTAGTAACTCATGTAGAGTCATACGTTGACTACTCGAAATGAGAAAAAAATTCTAAATTATAGGATGTAAATTTAAGCGGCTAACAGTTACTTCTGCAGAGTTCAAGCAAATTCCTGTTGCTTATATCTAGACACTGAATCGCACAAAGTATGTCTCTGGCGGGGTACTTCTCCTGTATCTTCAGAATAAGTTGTGTAAAACGGCGGAAATGAAGATGTTCTGACTTCAATAAAGAATATAATTTTTTTTCAATATCTAAGAAGTAATGCAGTCAGATCTAATAATAAGGGCTATAGTTCAGATCACTGTTAAAACACTGATGATATGTGAAGCAATATTCAGCGTTCACTTCAGCTAATATTTTACCTTCCTTCTTAAAGATTGGATGAAGTTTGCCCTCATGCACTCATGACCTTCAAGCACTGGGGATCACTATGTGCCTGAGTATGTTTTAAAGTCTAGCCTAACATGGAAAAATAATTTCTATAAAAATATGTTTTATTATCGACATATTTGGATTTTTGCATATATGAAATAGATGTATTGTTGTGATAAAAAGAGATACTGCTAATATTATGATCAAAATGCTATTTAAAATAAGGTAAAGTGCAAGACCAGTAAAAACGATTATATTTACATATTTGAATTATTTTCATAAAATAATAATGTACAAAATTTAAAAATTTAACTATACAAATTTATTATTTATTTACAAAGAAACGTTTAAGTGATTTGCAGTATGTGAAACATTTCTTTTAGTGTCATTAGGTTATTTTGGAGCAGAAGATGTAAGTGAAAAATGTGGAATTTCATCGCCGGAATGGACCTCTTGATACCCGCCGAGTGTGCTACCATTACACCACGAAATAATGCTGGAAGGAGGGCGAAGATACCTTAGAACTTCCCATTTTTAAAACTAGAAGCTCTGAGCTTTCTACTTAGAAGAGCCAATGACAGTCAAATTGATTAGTCAGCGAATTAAATGTATATATCAAAATGGAAATGCTTTATAATGCTTTTAGGAACATTATTTATAGTTGCTTAAGACCTTCTTTAAAGAACAACAGGTTATTTTTATAAAAAATAAATAATTTATTATGGATTTCCACTTATTCTTAATGAAACGCATTTTAAAGCTTTTCTCAATTTTTACACAACACAATATTTTCAATATTAGAAGCGAACTTTTCCCACACACAATATGAACGTTTTTTACACACATCACTTGTTTTGTTGTTGCTACAGAGTTCAATCTAGTACTGACGCCTTCTCTTCGAGAGTTCATTGCTACAGCTGGAAATTTACTGGGGCAATCATGTGCTCTTTTTTTCTGCGTAAATGAAGCTCTCTTAACTCCTCTCTTAATTGAAATAGAAAGTTGTGCCTTGTAATATTTTTATCACTCAATTTATAGTAGATAACGTAGGCATTCGTTATTCATAAATCCAGCTTATTATAGGACACATGCTTTGGCCATCTACGTGAAGCAGTCAGAACAGAATATTTACACCTCTTCTCGTCAAGAATATCAACTCCAGGTTTGGTTTTTGTTGTAGAACTCTATTGTTTCTGAAAGTTTCTTCTTATTTTGTGAGTCTGTACTTACATTCAGATGTAAGGTACTTAGGACAATTTTATTCCCTTTTCCCTGATAGTAGTTTCACCATTCTAATAGAACTGTTTCAAATCGCCGAGTGTTTGATTTCCTTACTTCATGCGGAATTTCTTTTCGACGTCTTCTTCCTGTGCCCACAAAATTAGTAATTTTCGTTTTAAGTCTTTTGGTGAGTGATAATAGCAAGGAAAAATAATTATCCGCAATAAAATTTCTACCTGAATTCAGATTACTACATTTTCAGAAAGACTTTAATTTTTTTATTTCTCGATGTATCTTTTCGACGATATGGAAAAAGCATCGCATATGAACTTCGAGTCTACATCCACTAGCACCCAAAATTTGCTACCGAATTTTCAGGTTTATTCGCCATACATTGTATAAACTTACACTTGCTTTGGATGGAAATAACTGTTCATACATAACTAGATTTTTCTTGGCTTAGAGGAAGTCGCACAGTTCTGTATAAATTTATTTCCAATATCTGAAAAAAGTGCAAACTTATCACATTTCAAAATGCTGAGACCCCGTTGACTTCAAGTCAAATCTTAGATATTTCATAAGATCTCGAAAATGACTGCTAGACATTGTTTCTCGAAGAAAAGGAGGATCCTATGTATTATTCCACAAAAAAATCATAATCCATAATATTGCAACCACATGCTCTTCTTGCGTAAATAATAGCAATGAAAGCATCATGTGCTAAAGGTATTGTCCAAATTTCTTCATTGTTCAAAACTGCCTCTACTTCTGTGCACTTCTGAACATCGCGTAACATCAATTCATCCACACACAACCTCCAAGCACTCGACATATTGTCCCCTACATTTCTTTTTGGATAAGATGTTGGATCTGTCATTTATTTTAGAATATTTAGAGCTCCATATTTCACAGTTGCGGTTTGTGATATAGATGTCACAGTCCACGAGGTTCCATCTTTCGAGACATATATAGAGCCTTCTTCGTGGTTTTGGAAAGGACATTCTCTTCCCTGTGCTGACATTCTCTTCCCTGTGAGTTTTGGAAAAGTTTCTCTTCCCTGAATTAGGTAAATAATGCTTTCTCTTTGATCCTGCATTGATGACGAAATGTTTGCTGCGGAAATATCGATGGACTGAAAGCCTTGGCCCAACAGTTGCTTTTCCGTGATTTCTTCAGAATCACTAGAACTATTATTTCCCTCAAAGATTTGTGGAGGCTCGTAATCCATATCATCATCAATATTATGTTCTTCAACATTGGATTCATTTTCAGATAAATCCCTTGAAAGTTGTGCAATTTCTTCTGGACACAGATATAGCGATCTGTAAGCTGCCATTGCAGCGCGCTTGAAAGAATGAAATGCCATGAAACGTAAACTGACTCAATTACTGCAAACTAATGACTATATCATTTCGCCAAAAAGGGTGGACTGATTGGAAGTATTTCCTGTCGTAAATAAACAGTCAATAAAAAGGAATGTGTAGTCCAGATGTTTTTTCAACAAAAGGTGTTTTCTGAGCAGAAGGGAAGTATATCCTGTTGTAAATGATGAGTGAATGAAAGGAATGTGTACGCCAGATGTTTTCTGAAGAAAACGTGTTTCCTGCGCGAAATAACAAGATAAATCTACCCAGTATTACTAGCAGTCAATATGATTGCTCGTGGTAATTGTTTTTGATTCATATATGGTAGCAATAATTTACGATGTTTTTAGGAAAATTCAAACTTGTGACTTCTTAAGATAAGAGGTTTTTAATAAATCCAAAGTGATATGAGGAAAGCAGTCAAATGACTCCTGTGGCGCTTCTAGTGTTAAAGCATGACTGGAGATAAGGGGTCCCAATCGCCATATCTTTATGGTGACGAATTATTGTTCACCACCTTTTAGTTCAGCCGCCACTACAGTCATTAGGCTTTTGTTTGAAGCAAGACAAAGTTTTTTGTTTGGAGGTTGTGTTTGGACTTATCGAATATTCGGCGAGTGTGTTAGCTTTATAACACGAAGGCATGCTGTAAGGAGGGAAAGAATACTTTATATACTAACCTCTGAACACTTAGCAATTTTGAAAGTTAGAATAAAATAGCACTAACTTGCTAAGTTGTACTCGATAATATAGTTTTAACCCATAAATGACCGAGCCGCCTTTCACTTCAATGAAATGAACAAAACTATTTTTTGATGTATTATAGTCTAATTAAGAGAAAATACGTAACAGAAAAAAATAATATCACTGTCAATCGAAACCGATTAATTTTAGGATACATTGAAACATTTGCTAGATAAAGGCACATTACATTTATTACAAACTGTCATCTTTTGACTGTCACAGAATTTGCATCTTTTTCTTCAGTTGTTGAATTTTTCTCGATAATATGATTTGTAGGGTTCTTTCTCGTTTTACTTAAGGCTCAACTCTGAAAGAAAGATGATCAGCCAACACAATGAAACATACAAAAATGAAGACTACAAACTTTCAGAACATTCTTCCCGTGTGTTTTGCAATGCCAGGGTAAGACTTCGTTGAAAGCTCAACCGGGAATTTTTTAGATTTATAGAAACCGTATAATGTTTCCATTCATATGATTTAGCTACAAAAATACTATTCGTAAAATTCGATCGCCAACTATCTTGTCTTTTATTTTAACTTCTTATACAGCGTAACAAATCTGGCCAGAAGTTTCGCGCCATCTTTATATTTGTTATAGTTTCTCACTGATGGCCAATAACGTGTATTAAAGTTAGTTGCTATAGTTACTACAAAAGTGCCGTTCATCGAACTGCAACCGTGCCATGCTCCTTGTCATATGTTCCCTGTTCTTCTTTTATCATTTTGCTTATAAATATAATGGTGGTGTAAAGGGACTATTTCTTGATCGGTTCCCGCGAATTGTTCCATTAACATAAAATTCCAGCTCAATCAATGCTGACAACGCGTGACGTAAGAAGGTTTTAAAGCATACTGAACGATTTGAAGAAATTCCTTCCACACTTAAAATATGTGATACAGCAACTCCACCTAGTCCAAGATCATTCGATTTCTTTGATGATTTTCCTGAGTATATAGATATATCAGAAAGAAGCTATAAGTACCCTTGAGAGAAAATAAACACCAAACTTTGTACCCGAAACGAAGGGATCTTTTTTTGATAACCATTCCGCGTAAATATCTGTCATTTGCTCGTCGATAGAATTATGTGTTGAAAAAAAGAAACTTCTTACTGTATGAAATTGGCGTTTAAAATTTTTAAATTGGGACGAATATTAGATAAATTTAACGGTGTTATCCAGTGCGTTTTTTTTAGAACGCAAGTTATGATTGATGTTATTATGCGCAAAATGTCTCATTGCTGAGTGTACTAACGGACAACTGACGTCTTCAACAAGTGATCACTTATGTCTTTCTTGACGAAGATATGCATAGCTAGCTTAGAGCAAAGAGCCCATAAATCATAGGATCAGAAAGAGAAATTTTTGTCCATTTTTGAGATTCATACATTTTGCACTTTCTTCGGTAATAAATTGTAAGCGATTTTGTTATACAATTGTAAAAATATATCTAGGGGTCGGAGTCCTGCAGCCTTCTAAAATTACTTTCATTTTTGCCCTTTTTATTGATTTCAGTTTTTAGATTGTTTTTCAGAATTTTTTTAACATTTCTTGATGAATATCTTGCTTTTAACATTTTTAGATGAAAAAATCTCAATTTCGCATGATAGATCTTTCGACATTGGTTAATTATCTCCAATCACGTCGTCAATAAAATATTCTTCATCGGTCACAATGTTTGGATCTGAGAAAATCACGACTAAATCGTCCATTCTGTTAAAATCTAAAACTTGATCTTCATCTAAGTTCTTCATAAATCCTAATGCTTCATTCAGCTTTAAAAGCTGTAACGATGTTAGGTTATTTTTAAGCAGAGGGCGTGAAATTTTGCGATGCCCTCTCCTAGACCTCTCGAATATGCGCTAAATGTGCTACCATTACATCTCGAAGGCATGTAGAAAAGAAAGAGAACATACCTAATAAAACCATAGTCTTAGAAACCCGTTATGTTGAAATTATTTCATTAATGTTTTGTGGAATCTTTAAACGAAAATACCATTAACTATGAAAATGTTTAAATTCTGCACACAAAAGCTGCTTTTAACTGACTTTGCGTTTTAACAACATTTTAAAATATGCTTATTTTATCAACAAAGAGAAAATAATAAACTTATATTTGGACGCCATTATACTATCTAAAGCATCTAGAAAATTTGCTTGTCTTCATAAGATTATTTCATTGTTTGTGCTTTCTATGAAATCTACCAAAAATTATACAAAAACATTTTGTTCAAAAGTACCAAAATGATAATTTATTTTCGTAAAACTTTTTATTCTGAGAGAAAGAAATTTCTTTCCTTACAAATTTTTAAGTTTTATCTAGAATTGACTAAATATTAAGGGTGAAAAACATTTTACAAAAGATGAAAAAAAATGTTATGACTAATATTGTGAAAACGCAACATTAGTCGTTAATGGATTAATTATCTTTTGTTTGTGTATAAAACTCTTCTTATATGTACTTTGCTAAAACCCTAACTAGAAAAAAAAGAAAGTTAGAACACAGGCTGATTTATTAAGGACAAAATTAAAATTATTCAGTTAGAGCAAGTTAGGAAAAAGTATGGCAAGATTCTAAAGCCAATCAGTGTCTTTTTAAAGAAGCACAATTTTGTTTTACAGAAAAAAAAACTTAAAAGGAATAGTAAAGTACAGCATAATGCAAGTACGTGAAGTCATAGAATTATTATGTTTATGAACTTTATGTAAGTTAAGGTTACTCACGAGTAAGCGGATATTGTTGTGACTGGTAAACATACTTCCAACGATCATTCTTTTGAAATGAAATATGCGTTTCAAATTTCAATTTCCAAATGGATTCTAAGCTCAACACCTTACTTGGATTCTTAGCTTTGATTAAAGTGCATGCGATGTTTGCGAAGCATCTTTTAGCTAGATGAGAGGTTCTTTTATATTAGTATGTCATACTTTCATCAGCTGAGGTAATTGCTTATAGAAGGTGTATTTCATAGCTTGATAAAAACTAAATTAGACCAATATAATATTATTATCGTTCTGAATCAGTAGTAATATATGCAAAAAATTAGGAGCTATAAACTTTTGTGCAGAAGACAAAAATAAGGCTTCGTTAAAACATTATTAAAAGGCCAGTCTCTTGGAAGAAGGGACTACCCTTTTCTTAATTACTTATTAATAAAATTGTATACTAATTTTAATTGGCGTTAAGTAGTGTATGCTAGAATGCCAAAGAAATCCAAAATTAAATAACAAAACTGAAAAAAAAATATTCTTCGTATTCAAAACAAAATCATCTCATAAATTTCTTTAAACAAATAAGAGAAAAATCTTAATTAACATGTAAGATAAATAACAATTATGAAAACTCAACGATCTTAATAGAGTATATAATTTTATGGTAAATAAAATAATAAGCCCTCTTTTATATAGAGCGAAAGATTAGGGCAATAAAATTATAATATTTTCAACAATATTTTTGAATATACTGAATACATCATTGAGATAAACCATACGATGTCTATGTTTATAAGGCATTTCTCTGGCCTTCTGAGGATGCCTTCGTGGTATAGTAGTCAGTACGCTCAGTGCATATTCGAGAGGTCCGTGGTTCGAGTCCCGGCAAGGGCACTGCTCATTTTTCAGGTTTCCTACTTCTAATTAACCTAATGTCTCTACAGTAGCCCCCGAACTAAAAAGGTGGTGGATAATAATTCGCCACCACAGGGATTTGCCAATTGGATCCCTTAATTCCCAGTCGCAATTTAAGAGGGGAAGTATATAAGATATTTCTCCCGCATTCTTAGCCTGCCTTCGTGGTGTAGTGGTCAGCACACTCGGCGCCTATTCAAGAAGTCCGTGGTTGTGTCCCGGGGAGGGCATTGCTCATTTTTCATGTTTTCTGCTTCCAAATAACCTAATGTCTCTACTACATGGGTTTAAGCTCCAACCCAATTTTGACTATAAACGTCCCTATGGCAGAGTCCAATAGAATTCAAGGTACATTTACTTCTCTTCTGCTATTATCAGCTACTGGGTAAAACAACAGACTCCACTTTATTCCTTTTGAAAAGAATATTTCTGAAGTAATATTCTGTTTATTGAATCCAACGACATATATTCCGGCAAACAGTTACCATCCATGGTAATATTTTAAGTGAAATTACAAAAAAGTATACGGAACAATTCACCTGTGAATTTATTAAGATCAAGCAAGGCTATTTTTCCTCCGAAAAAAAAAGCGACATTGAAGGCAGATAAATTATCTACTTTGAGCCCAAATAAAAAACGATCTTAAAATTGTATAAAGAAACCGCATGGAAATTTTAAAATAAATAAATACATTCCAGGTTTTTCTCATGCTAATATAGAAATTGGCTGAACTTGAAGGTATAACTATTATTATCAACATCGGTTTGTCATTTTAAACACATTAGTGTGCCATCTTTGATAAGTGTGTTCTAGATTCGTTTAACACTCGTACATTTTGAATGCCAATAAAAGAGTTTAGACTAATTGTTGTTCCTCAAAAATCTTATATTGATAGACAATACATACGACTATTATTCGCACTCTCCTGTTCGAATAACTATAATCAAGCTTTCGGTGACTTTACGGATTTATATACAAAATTAAAAGAGTATCATGATATTACTTTTCATGCGTCAAGATACAAAGAAATTTCCGGGGCAATGAGAATGCGAATTCTTTAGCAAAGGAGGCCACATATTCTGTCGGTGTTTATGCGATCCATGTTACAGGTTTGGAAAAAAAGGCCAATTTTATTATGTTTAAAAGTATACTGGAATCTTAGGATACATGATGGATGAAGTCTAATGTAAATAAAGATCTCTTACATATTTAAAAAATAAAGAAAAAATAAAAATCATGAAAGATATCGACTTCAATTAACTTGTCACAGGCTATGGCCCCTTCTACAATATTTATGAAGTTTTGGAACCCAGAGTTAGAGCACTTTTTTATGTGTGTGTGTGCGTGTGTGTGTGTATACGGTATGTGGCTGCAATATGCCCAAGTTTACGAATATTTATTTTACTTCGTTTCTTTCATTATTTTCCCCCTCCACCGTTAATGTAGTCTCGGGTCCAGCCCATTTTTGGCTGTAAATTAAATTTACGGTGGACCGGGCTGCGGCCAGATTCTTACTAACTAACCAACGAATAACACTGCAGCTTCTACAAAGGCTTTAAAGTTAAATTTAATGAAATTAATTGTTTAGTTATTTGCAAAAACTATTCAGTCAGAGATTTTTTTGCATTACCTTGTATTTTCTACCTCCTTTCTGCATGCCTTTGTGGTGTAATGGTTAGCCCACTCGGCACGTATTCGAGAGGTCCAGGTTAAAGTCCCAGCCAGGGCATTGCTCATTTTTGATGAAATGCTAATTTTTAATTTTAGTACTTCAAAATAACCTAATGTTTCTACAAGTTCTTAAACGTATCTCTGAATTTCACTAGAAATTCTGTCTAAGTAATCATTAAAGGAATCACTAGAAGTTCTGTCTAAGGAATCATCATTTGCGAAAACACTTTATTAGAAAAGAAATTAAATAGAATGCTTAAATAAAAGTCTTACTTATTTTGCAGGAAATGTAAGTATACTTCTAATTTTAAGTAATATAATTAGTAAATACATGAAAATAACATAAATCTGAATAAGTCATCCACAGGTTGTTAATTGCATCATTAAGGTAAACTACGGTCAATGATGTGATGTTTTAAATCAGCATTTAATTTACATATTATGGAAAAAAGAATGTTGGACACGTCATAAAATTACAAATTTCAAATCCATATAATAGCAGCTTGAAAAAAAAAAGAATACATTTGAAACATGACATTTTTAATTAATAAAAATAACATAATTATCTTTCCAACTTTTAATTTTTATCTTTTAAATTTGGCGTCTCATCGGCTATTAAACACTCATATTAAATGCAGAAAAACAAAAGAGAAATGTGTGACTTAAACAAAGATGTGCAAGTTTAAATGAAAACTGTAACAGTCCGAAAAACAAGTTTCATATCATGCTTTTGTTATGCTTAGGCGTATTAAATTTTGAGTTTCCTACACACGTCTTATGATCACTTTGTACCGGCGTACACTTTGCTGATGTAATTCAAACGTCCTTTGAGCTTTTGTAAATTCAGAAGTCATTTACATTCTGTGCCAAGCAAAATTAAGTGACCGCATAAAATAATATAGTAGTGGAACGGGTCTAAATTATTTTACATTGAAGGAGTGGTTCATGCCATTAATCTTACTTAATTTTTAATTAAACTTAAATATGATGATTATGGCTATTCTCTCAGCGTTGTTTCTGATCCAGTGTTCGCTGCAAGGAGCGGAAGACAACTCCTGTCTTTCACGCTATTACGATTATGTGACAGGCGTGGACCGTTACCCTGAATGAGATAGCTAACTGAAAATTGTTTTTGACAAGTAAATCTCCAGACAAAGAAAGGATCTGTGGGCAAAGCATCTATTCAATGCTATGCAATGAAGCGAGGCGGATGAGAGAGTTTCAGAGTAATTGCTTTGTCAGAAAAGAACAGAAAAATGAAGAAACACGCATAAATCATCCGATGAAATACCTTTTAAAAACCGAACTTCACTGTAAGTATTTTGGGTACTTGAATCATGGAAACAGTTTTGAATATCCAAAAATCGATGAATGAATATATTTTTCTCTCAGCCGTGCACAGCAGCTTAAAATTTTCAATTCAACAAGCAGTGAACGAGAAAAAATTAAGCAAAATTGTTCTTAGATATAAAACATCAGTCTGCGTCAAATTGTCTGTAAATACTTTTGATATTTATATGCATTATTATTTATTATTATTGTATAAATATATAGATACTCAGATGTTTATCTACCTTATTATTCAGGTAAGAACATTTAGAAGGGTATTTATAAACAACAGAGCCTGCAATTTTATTTTACCAGTTAAAGAAATATAGATCATAAGTGTTTCTCTTTTTCTGAACTTTTTAATCTTTTTAGCTGCTATTTTAGGGGCCCGACCGCATAAAGATTGACTGTTGTTTACTTAGTATTTCTTTCGTATACATTAATCAGACGATTTTCATGTAAATTACATTAAACTATATTCATTTCAGGTACAGCTCAGTTATTTGGTTATTCGAGTTATTGTTATCTATAAAATGCCTTTATCGAAAGAATTTTGTTATTTTGAGGTAACATTTTGCTAGTCATGAAGGCGTAAGTTGTGATTTTCCATTCTTTTTTTTTTCATTGTTTTAGACGAAACGAAAGCCATTTCAGAAAGGCAGATGCCTTTCTGAATTGGTTTTAATTATGGTTGATTAAATTATCATAATACTAAATAGTATTTTCCATTTATTTATTTGAATAATTCCAGCGAAAATAAAACGATTAGAATGAGATAATCTCATCCTATTCAGAAAGATGTTACCTAGCTTAATCCAATTTAAATAGACTGAATTTATTTGCCCTTTTGGTTCATTTAATGAAATCATGGACAGTGTACTTCGCTTTTCTGAATATTTTTGCCATTTGGCTTTTATCGAGGATATTGTTGTTGATGTGTATATATATATACATATATGTATTGAATTTTCAAAAAAAGTATTTGTGTTAGGTATTTAAAACATTTTTAATTAGCATAAGCCCAATTTGTATTTAATTAGAATAGAATATACTATTTATTAAGATTGTTAATAAAGACAAAAAGGTAGATCGCAATTGTAGAAGTTTTATCTATTTGGCATTTTATAAATTGCTTACTTGCAACTTGCTTGTATTACATATATATAAAATAAGCATAAAAGCACTATTCAGAAATATACTTCTGGTTAAAACTGATACAACACTATGGGTGCTAAGCACGCCCCATAATATCAGCATACATTGTTTACATCTTAGACAATGAAGAAGAAGACGAAGCGAGAGACGTGGTTTATTCAGACAAAAGAGTATGCATGAAAAAGCAATGCGTAATCACTTCGTACCTATTTATAGTCAGAACATCATGATGTTAAGCCTGAGCAACGACTGTGTTAAAGATGTCTCAATGCAGAGAGATTGCAAAGAAAGAGGGACGTAACATGCGACAGAATGACGGAAAAACGCTTATCCTATGAATCGGGATACGTTTAATTAAAATTTATGAATCTGCAGATCTACTACCAATTGATTACAATCAGTTGCCTTACACATATTTATATACATATATATATCTATATATATATAGATAGATATATGTATAGATAGATAGATAGATAGATAGATAGATAAATTTTCCTTTTCTCGTTAGATTTTCAATTTCAAAAATCACGTAATCAAGTTAATAAAAGTTACTTTAGAAATAGTTTTCGGCATATTGATGATATTAATGTTATAAATAATTTTGAAAAAAACGGAAGTACAAAATATCTAACCTTCTAGCTTGATACTTAGTAAAACTAATAGTGCTCAAAATGAAATTAACCATTTACATTTACGTATTCTTGAATACAAAAAAAATTAAACTTTATGATAAAAGAAGAAATTTCAATTTTAACACAATAAAATTATATAATCGATATTCTAACATTTCTGAAAGACTATTAGGCAATACAGCTCACAGTCAACGACGTAAATTCAGGAATAATTGCGCAGAAGACCATTACAAATAAGAGATTGTCCTTTTAGTCAATATCTTAATAGGAAATAAAATTCCAAAATAATGCATTAACTTTTCTTTAAAAAAAACAGGCATTTATTGCAAAATTTAATCTCTATTTCATTAAGTTATGATTAAGTTATTCCAAACCTTGAAGGAAGATAAAAGCAAGATAGTAAGATATATTTGTTATTAAATTCGCGCAGTATGCTGTGAAATTACATAATTATTCAGGAGGTAAATATTAAATCAAAATTTGATTAATTTCAAAACGAAATACACAAAATAGAAGCATAAACATTTCAAAATGCAAAAAAAAAATTAAAAATAAAAAATAAAAAATAGCATAAAAAGATTATAAAATTTTAAAAAACTGTTGAAAATTTCTTGGTCTTTTTAAAGAAGCGGTCGATAAATATTTAACACAGCCACGCTTGTAAATGATATCTAGATAAATTAGTGCTAGTAAAAAGATTTAGTGGAAATTAAGATAATTAAATTAATTAAATACTTTTAAAGTGCAACAAAATAAACTGTTAAACTAAGAATAATTAATTTTAGAAAATTGGGAATATAATCCTGAATTAATAACCTTAACTGAATTAATTTAAAAATGAAAAGGAAAGAAAAATCTAATAATAAGCCCAAAGTTTTTTTTTTTTCGTTTTTCTTTACAATATTCTATACATTTTAATTAGTTTTTTAATAATTTGAAGAAGACCATTTGCAATTTCAGGTACAAAGGAAATGCTTTAATATACATATAATCTAATGACAAATACACAGCAGTTATGCACAAAATTAATATCAGCACATAATTTCAAAAAGTATAAATAAATATTTATACGAGTTCGTAGCATCACTAAAAACTGCATATAAAGGGAAGAAATCAGTTTGGCAGACTAGGTTTGCTACTTTAAGAAGAGGTGCCTATTTTCCTCGCAATGAATTTAATTTCTTAGAATAAAATTATAAAAATCTATGGCTCGAGATATGCACGTATTTCATACTGAAACTTTCAGTGACACTTTTTGAAAACTAGAAACATGTATATTTCTCACTGTCTGATGCTTTTGTCTGGCAGCATGAGATTTTACCGAGTTTAGTTCAATTGGAATTTGAAAGGGAATTTAATCTTATCAGCTTTTCATCTTATATCGTTCACCCCTCAAGAGATTATCTACCTGTTTCTATTAAACTCGTAATTCGTTTCATTTAACATTTTTATTTCTCTTTTGCAGTGTACTTTTTAATGTAAAAATGATAAATCGAACTACTTATTTCTTCAATTATAATAATCTACAAAAGAAACACATATTCGTTTAATTAAGAGCTATATATATATGTGTGTGTGTGCATTTTATGTTCTTGTTTAAAAATGAAAGATAACGTCTTCAATAATATACCATTGCAGCTACTTTAACATCAAGAATCTTTTAAATACAGTTCTGTAAACTAAGTGTGAGTAACAGATGTAATTTCTGCTCCATTTATGCATTAAAACGAACTTGCGCATACAAAAAATTCAGTATACAACTTTCAGGTGTATTATAATACTTAAAAATATAATTTCGTCGTTAAAACGCTGAAGAATATAAAGCGAAGATTGTAGCCGAGCTCTTATACAAACAGAATATTGTCATCGAAGATTTCTTGCAGAGTTAGCATTCTTGTTGGGAAAAAGATTTACAGGCACACCTAATGCTGCAGGCTTCTCAGTTTCGATGCTTTATTTGGAAAGAAGCGTGCTGAAGGGTTATGATATTTTAAAAATCATTATAGTTGATATTATTCCAATTCATTCCAGTGAAGTTGTCTCTATAAACAAATAACGTAAAAACATTGAGCTTGGCACTACTATCCAATTTTACAAGTAGATGCGGTAAAGATTTAAAGGAGAAAAACATGCAGTTTATGAAAGAGAACCAATTTCTGCAAGCAAATGTATGAGTGGTACGTTAATGAAATATATGGGAAAACACGAAAATCAATTGCACATATGAAAAGTACCTAGAAAAGCATCTGGTATCCCAGAAATGTGCGTGACAGTCACTCAAAGCAGTCGGGTATTTAAGAAAAAAAAATAGAAATCTAAATTTTCGAATTTAAGAATTCGTCTTTGGAAGTAAAGAATTTTTTACGCGTATGTAAAATATGAAAAATACGACTCTTTTCTTATCTTTGCTCAATTATGACGAGTGAGTGAGTGAGTGACGGAAGACGTGGGCACCATCCCTTTACTGTTACGGTTAATTGGTAATAGCACCACGTCTACCCTTCTCCAGTCAATTATGGCGAAAAATTATTAAATTGGATATTACATAATTTATATCACTAAGGATATGCAATTTGGTGTTCTTCGTTTCAAGGAAAAAACAATCGGCCTTTTGAATTGAATAAGGATATGGAAATATAAATTGAAATTCTTCTGTGTCTTATCTTTTTTCTCGTCTTTTCTAATTTTTTCTCTCAACAACATATAGAAAATTTATCAACTTTCTCAGTAATCTATCAAATATATATATATATATATATATATACAGAGTGTTTATAAATGAATGGTGCATCTGGTAATAAATCAATGTATTGTTTTATATGGGAAACCATACAGCCTTACAGCATAAGTAGAAGCAACTGTCGAAGTTTTTGATATATTTATTACAATCCTTCCGTATGTGCACCCTTGGTCACACGACACACATCTGCATGGTACTTCAGTGCATATTTCATCCGATCACAAACTTCGTCAAGAGACAGGGGCATTAGTGAGCAAACTCTGTTTTAAGAACAGGGCAAGGTAAAAAGACAGACAGAGGGAAACTTGATTTTTAGCAAACACCCAAAGAAAGAAATCTCATGGTGGTAAATCTGGCGAACGGGGTTGCCAGAGGAGAATGTTGTTGTTTGCTGTTGTATCATGTCCAATCCAGCTTTGGTGAAGAACACGATTAAGAATCTCTTGTACATTCCTGTGAAGTGGGGCGGAGCACCGTCCAGTTGCAAAATGTAATCATCATAATTGGTATTCAGCTAGGATATCAACCAAGTTTACAACATATCTAAAAATGAGCCACCGACCACATTTTATCGTTTGACGAAAAATGGGCAGTACATTTTCTCGCACAGGAACCGGGTACGAAGCTCACGCTCCACTGAAACCACAGATCTGAACACCTGAAAACGGAGCATATAAAAAGCCTTTTCCTATTGCGGCGCCATCTTGGAAGGGGCCATTGCAGTAAGCACGACAAGCAAACAGCAGTTAGCACATAAAAAACTTCAAGAGATATCAATTCTTACGGTGTAGGAATGGAACACATGGTGTGACATGGAATAATTGCCATGTCTATACCACAGTGTTTCATCAAATTCTTTCTATTACCTTCGCATTGTTGGTTAGATGGGATCTGACAATCCCCAAACTAAAAGACTCTTTAGATTTACTAAGGCAACAGGACGATTTTTGCCAAAGAATTCTTACACACAGTTTTATATCGTTTTCGGCAGTCCGTCTTTCTCGTAAGCATGAATAAAAATGCGATTTGGGAAATAGAATTTAGGCATCGTCTTTCTTTCAAAAATAAACAGGGGTTTTAATTTCGTGCCAACCGCTAAGCAGTAAAGCACTACAGTGAGGTGAGAGTTTTGTGAACTTCTGTTTTTCAGTGAGCATTTGTTATTCCTTTCACATCAATTGCTTTACTTCCTATAACAACAAACAATACTTGAGTTTCATTGATATTTCCAATATGTGGCAATATATTTTTTTGCCTTCGTAAGTCAAAAACATACTTCTGAAAATTTATCAATTTGTTGTCCAAATCTTTGAAAGCCTTTGCGAATATTTTCTTCTTTCTCGTAGAACTAAATTATTACGTCCCATAACTTGACTACATCAATTCAGAGTTGCATGTTACAATTAATAAACTCTGGCGATTACCTAGGACTCAGTCCGGAATGCGCTTTTTTAGGGTAGGCCATTTCGTTACTCCTTTACGCAAAACAAATTTATTCTGTGGCATATTAAAAGAAGTGATTTCATTTTTCTTCCATTCACGCGTGGATCTTTCACCGACACCAATTATCCTTCCTGTAGCACTATTTCTATTTACTTTCGCAAATTGAATGACTTTGCGTTTAAAGCCAGTACTGTAGTTCTTCGTTTGGCAGAAGCCATATGTATTGCTAAAATGAATACTAAATCAACTGTATTTCAAGCAAAGCAAGTGCGATTTTCGAAAGGTTTCGATCCTCATTTCGAACTCACAGCTTCAAATGGCTGGAAGAAGAAAAAGTATCTAACTTCTAATTCCTCAAATTCATTCGGGTTGAAAGTGTGTTCTTACCCTAAATTGCGCGCCTTTTTTTCAAAAAATGTGGAATAACATTTTTGTGCTAACTTGCATTGAATACAGTTCATTCTATTTGCAGAATTATTTACTCTGTCAAACATTTCCCTCA
The DNA here is from genome assembly GCA_000611955.2 of Stegodyphus mimosarum. NCBI lineage: Eukaryota > Metazoa > Arthropoda > Arachnida > Araneae > Eresidae > Stegodyphus > Stegodyphus mimosarum. The sequence goes on from KK116301.1 coordinate 949,311, forward strand.
CACACTTATTGTTTCCCTTAGCGCTTGTATATTCAGTGTTCGAAAACCTGGCAAAAATCCTCGAATGAAGGACTTCATAAGAAACAAGCATCGCGTATGTACATTTCAGGTGTCTTCATAAAGAAAAAGGTGCCGATTATACGGATAATGTGCTTAAAAATTACAATATTAATTTAAAATCATAGGTTTCGGTTAAAGGTTGAAACATATGGTATACACATTGTATTCAAGAAAATGTTTTAATGTTAGAGAATTGTATTCTTAAATACTTGCTGATATATCCATTTATTTATGGTCTAAAACTGAAGCGAATCTTAGTAAAAGGAAAGCTGCTATGAGCTTTATATTCAGGACGTTGGCAGAGCTTCTATTGGGAAACCGAAGAAGTAGAACCCTTATTTCAAAAATGAAGTAAAATAAGCAATATGTTTAAATATCAAAGTTTGGAGCATTTGAACTTAGTATTGAAAGTTTCGCATTCTATATTCTTTTTGAATAGCATTTTGTTGTGAAAAAGCACCTTTCTGCTTTAGAAAAACATTAGACGTTTGCAAATTTTTATATGAGAAGCATATATCTTCTGTCGCTTGCCACTTATTTCCTGTGCTAAAGTTTAGGTCGAACGAAAGTGCTTTACGAAAGCCAGAAATGACATCACGTATATTGCTGCGATTAGCCAGTTTGACCTTTTCCTTTCATAGTGTCGGCATCAAACTGAGAAAACAGAGCTTTAAAACCAAGCCTTTATCCTTATCTTGTTTGATGTAGCAAGGTATTGTTGCTTAGCAACGAAGTTCTGCCTATGCTGCTTGTGGGTGTGTGATGTGCCCACTGAGCACATCCACACAGCTAAATAGGAGGGACGTGATGGTCATTCAGCAGAACATCAACACCTCTTCCTTTCAAATGTTTTCCACTAACGCAAGCTTCTCTGAACAAACAACTGTCATCAGGTCGGCATCGTGTGCGGGAATGAAGACTTGAGGAATGTCATTCTGAAAACTGCGTAGTAGGTCACGCATATCTGTCTTTACATAATGTACTACCATGAAAAATGTCCAAATACAAATCTCCTTTTGTCCAAATGCGCGGTTATATAAAAACAATGTAACTTGTGCTCCTGCATATTTTAGTGCGCATATTCGAATTACGTAGCAGCGAGTATTTTACCCAGTTCTGATTTTGTTGGTTTCATCTGTCGAAATGAATGTCATAAATGATATGTACTTTCCTCTAAGGCGTTTAAAAATCAAATTACGGAAATAAGAGTGTTTCTCACTATTGCAGCTAGTAAAATATTTTACGATAGTGAACAACGTGGATTGACTCAGCTATTGTTTAATATTTTCCACTCATGTTATCTTGGCAATGTTCAAGATTCCTTGATGCCTTTGGTACAACGTTGTACGTACGCAAATGCCTACCATACAGTATCCGTTAATGATTCCTAGAACTACAATGTAATTAGTTAAATATGTTCTGGTTTAGCTAGTAATTTGTGTATAGAATAGAAACTACGATGTAAGTAGTTTAGGCAGTCAGATATTTGTTTGGACAAATGTTAATTTACATTGTTGAACAGGCATTGTGAAGTTATTTACGGACCAGCAAATCCAATTTACACTACTCATCTCTGTGTATTTTTAATTCCACGTTTCGCTAAGCCGTTTGATGTCCTTTCAAAGCACACAGTCTTTTAAAAAAATGTTCTTGCCTTGCAATTGGTATACATACTGTTCTTGGCTGTATAAGTTACAGATAAATTAAAATAAGCTGAGTGTAAAAACTTTATTTTCTTTGCTTATTTCGTCCCCTTTTCTTCAGAAAAATCTCAGTGGTAAACAGGAAGTCTGTACGCTATTGTATTTTTTTTGGTTACTGTCCGCGGACGCGTTTTGTAAGAACCAAACATTTTACACACGAAATACTAAAAACTACCTTTCTAATACTTTGTACTTCATTTTCAAGACATGGATTTCGAATAAATGCCCGTTTCATTTCTATGAAATATATGAATAGATGATTAATAAGGGAAAACAAGTTTAGAAGAATTCCTGTTTACAGTAATGTTAAAAATTACTGCTTGCAGTATTTCATAAGAGCAGCTTAAGGCAAAACATAGCTATAAGAATACATTTTTCAACATAAAATTTACATGAATATTTAATGTACACATAATCTTTAATTTGTGACAATAGTCTTTGTGATATTGTTATATATAATCTTCTTTATTTGGTTATTAACTGTAAATGTAATTATTTGGCTAAAGTTTAAATAAAGGAATATAAAAGTTTGAAATTCTTCATTAGTACACCGCTAGAAGCTATGCAAATTTATGTTTGATCAAAATAGTGAGGAAGAATTCTTTTGTTTCTTGTTGAAATTTATTAGTAGAAACGTTACTCATTGTTTGAGAAACTAAAACTTCAAAGACATTCGTAGGGAGTGCATGAAAAGATATATGAAAGAAATGCAAAAATAAAGAATTCAGAGAAAAAAGATAATTAATTTCGCTGTCAACAGTCTGATAAATTTTTAAAAATCATTCTCTGAAAATGAAAATCATAACGAGTTTCTGTGCAAGAGCGGATTTTGTGTTCATCTAGATATGCGTATTTCACGTCAGGTATTTCGCTGATTTATATTTTATTTCAATATGTTTGAATGATCGTTGTCAAAGCTGTGCTACTTATAGTAATCAGCTTGCTGTAGAAAGAACAAGACATACCACATCTGTATTTCTAAAGGGAACAGAGTTTGAAAAAAGCTTCTATAAAAACTTGCAACCTTAAAAATACTATCAACATCATGTAGAAATGAAAACAAAGAAAAAGGGAGTGTAGATAATGTAACAGAATATTTATCTTTCTCTGAGGAACTGAGCAAAATAAAGAGTAACCCCATGAAAGATTATTTTTAAATAAAATCTGTACTATTCATATTCTTTTAATATTCATACAGTTTTCAGGGGTTTTGAGCAACGATTTTTTTTATAATTTAGTGAGACAAAAACAGATTAGAATTAAAATTTACAAATAAAATTTCTCAAAAAAGTAATTAGTTAATACTGATGCGTATTTCTTCTGATATAAGAGCTTTATTTTTCTATGCAAAAAAAGCTGAAAAGACTGGTATAAGGAGATATTTATATTAGCGTCTGATGAATTTGAAACGCATAACTCAATACTATTTTACTAATTTAGTATTTAATAATTAAATGTAAAATTAGAAAATTAGGATTAAATATATAATTAGGCAGATTAAATCTAAAATTAGGCAGAAAACTATTTTCTTTTACAGCGGCTTAATTTAACCATCAAGCAGCGCATCTATCATAGGAGAGAGGAAACAGATATATAACAGTAAATGAAACAATTAATCCAACACAAAAATTTGCACAGGGAAATCATAAAATTAATCCCAGCAGCAGTTTCATTAGAATTGACCTCAGCTTTATTAGCACAAAGGAGCCGTAACCCAGAAGGGCTATTAGCCTCAAATCGGCATTCTATGGCGTTTCACTACAAACGGCCAACCACTTTTTAAATTCTTCCCACCAAAAATTATCACCCTATATTATATTTAATAAAATTACATAATGAAGAATTTGCATTAATATATGTACGCTCCTCGAATTGTGAAAAAAACAATAGTACCTAAAGCCACCAAATTTTAAATAACGTAATCCTCCACCCAAATAATGGCACCTGGAAGCCCGAATTTTGAATTTCGATTTTGTTTATATTATCTGTTTCATATTTTGTAAACCCTTAACGAATTTTAGATTAACATATAAGGTATTTTCTCCTTCCTTTCCGCATTACATCGTGGTGTAACGGTAGCACACTCGGTCCGTTTTCGAGTGGTTCAGGTTCGAGTCCCGGCGAGGGAATGGCTCATTTTTTCATGTCTTCTGCTTCAAAATACCCTGATGGCTCCACAGAAAAATTCAGCGTTTTCAAAGTGAACAGTGGTAACACTGCACGAAAAAAATACATTTTTATCTCCCGCTCACGAGACTGTCAATCAGAATTTTTAAAGATATGCTGTTTTTAAGTATTTTGTGGTATTACTGTTGAATTGAATTTTATGTAGCTTAAGTGGAAGAATATGATATTTAATAAATTAAGGTAACAGTCAAAACGTTAAAAAAGTCCCTTTGGGCGTAATATAAAATCTGAAAACGTTTGGGTTTTTTCCCCTACTCTGTTTTTTTCATGGTAGAAAATCGAAGCGCAAGTCATAGTGCTAGGAATCAGGATTGCTCGGTTGAATAAATTGTACAGTTGCTAGGGAAAAGCTATGTCATTCCGATCTCTACGCAGGCAAATTTTAGAAACGAGTAAGAAAACCAAACTGAAGACGAATTAGTGCGAGAAATATGGTTTACCAAAGTTAAAAACCTATTTGTTATAAATATATTGCTATAAAATACTGTGACAAAAGTTTCAATTTCTTCTGTATAAAGTGCAGGATATATTAACTTCCTTTGAATTTAATATCAGGGGTTTGTCCTATATGTGTGAAATAACATAAAACGGTATTTTATAATGCTCAGGAATGAAAATCAGACACTCTGCAATCTACAACTGTGAGAATAATTTACATGTATGCATTAATATTGAGTTGTATGAAATCTAGAATCATTTATTCGTAATTACAGGCACAAAACTGTCAAATGGATAGAACTGAAACTAAAAATGTTAAATAATAGAGCTTAAAAATTGATTTTTTTACTTGTGAAGCATATTCAAAAAGTATATAATACCGAGGGAAAAAACAAGCAGGTTTAAGAAAGGGAGATGACAAAGACCCGAAACTAAATTTTATTATTTATTACGACCATGAGGACAGGCTCATAGAAACTAAAATACGCGAAAATAAAATTTCAAGTCGGAACTGAACAAGAGGCAAATCCTTTCTTGACATACTTCTGAAAAGGGTGCATATTGGAAACTCATGTTTAAGAACTGCCCCCAAGTTAAGAAAATAGTTCTTCGCTGAATTTCAAGTAAGGAAATTTTCGTTTCCACTTAGTTGATTCTTTGACAGTTGCAGAAATCTCTGTCATGAATACGCTGATGTGTTTTATACCAGACAAATTCCAGCAAGCTCTGACTAGACGAAGGCTGAAAATGCTGAACATATATATTTCTCTTCTGATTAAAGTTCTCCTGTCTTTGGAAGATGTATTATATATTTTATTCTTTTAATAAAAAAGTTGTTATTGCTTCAGTTAAATGCATGCTATTGTACTCTGCAGTATGTTGATGCAAAATTATATATACTTTTTTGTCTGTAGTTTCTATTACAAATATACATTATACAATTTGATTTAAAATTATAGGCCTTCAGTGATCTAAGATATGGCTATACATTTATAAATAATATTAAAACATCTTAATTATTTTTACTTTACTGATATATATTTTTTAAAGTAGCATATTTTACTGAAATATTTATCATTTCCAAAATTTAATACTGAATCTTTTATCCTAAATAAAAGTGCGTGAATATGTTATTCAATTTTTATTTTGCTTATAAGAAAGAAAGCTAGAAAGTAGGAGCCCAAAAATGCAAAATTGCCAAAAAATGCCGTAAAAGGAAGCAAGAAATATTAATCACTGTGCTGTCCTTTAGCGTGATCCCTTATTTGCTGTTTGACTCAAGTACAGTTCTTGCTCCAACCAAATAAGCGTGCTCAAAACATAAGACCTCAATTATCTTGCTTTGTGTGCAAGGTTAGAAATTTATATGACAAAATGCTTAGATTTTTATGCAATACCATAAGCTATTATTTCAGCGCATGATCAAGGTATTCCCAAAATAGATGCTGAGACCCAGCAGTGTGTGATGATACAAAATTTGATTGGCCAGGAAGTGTGTAAGGTCATTCGTGTTACATTGCACATAGCAAATTAAAGCCATATGATTAGAAAAAGAATCGATTTGAAAGCTTAGCTTTTAAATCAGTTCATTTATCGTTATCGTTAATAAGTATTTTTAGAAACTTATATATATACATATATATATGTTTCACAAAAAAATAGCAAAGTTAAATTAAATTAAAAAAATTCCCCTGCACAATTGCTGCAAGGAAAAAATTTGAACTTAACAAATATTCTCTATTTGTAAAAAGAAAATATAAAATAACATTCTAAATTTGATGCTCTCCCACTAAATTCACCCTTTCTTCCAAATTCGAGATCATTCGAAATTACGTAACGCTACTTGAAAAACGTTAACTAAAAGCAAAACTAACCAATAATAGCTTTAATTCACATTTGCACCTACGCAGTATAAATTCTGCTTCTCGATCAACTACGTTTCTTTTTTCCAGACTTTTGACATGCAAACATATCTGCGCCGCTTATGCTTCCCTGCCTGAAATTAATTGTTGTGATTAAAGAGTATATTGTCAACAAGGAATTGTTCTAGTGTGTCTACAGATCTTCAAATAAAGATGATAATTGGCTCAATTTAATTTGGCATCAACTCTTTCCTCTCGCCTTACCACTCTGCCATCTACGCGGTATCGAAAGCTGTTAAAAGTTCCAATGTTTTCCTCTACACATTTGGAATCATTACATTATATATATTTTGTTATATCATTACTTTTTTAATACTTTAAATTCTTTTCAGCGCAATTACGTTTTATTAAAATATAGATAATTTACCATTTTAAAAATAACACAGATGTGTTAAAAAGATTTAGAAGTAGACTTTTATATAGAGCTAGAGGTCATCAGACGGTACTATATGTCCTAGATTCCCTTCAGCACAATTTTATGTTGAGAATAAAATTATATTTAAAATTCATTCATTGACATATGTGATGAAGTATGCACACCTAAATTATTCCTTTAAGTATTTTATGAAAACAAATTACATCTGCTGGTTTTAATATTTTTAACGTATCAGATTTTCGGATTTCTTTCGTAAAAATGCACTCAATTTTGATGGGAACTATATGAAATTCAAACCATTTTCTCTTTTTTCCTTCATCGTGATATTTTATGCAGCTTATTTCATTCTATTCAGAATTTATATTTATTATAGCACATATTTGTTTTTCCTTTTACACCTTAAAACCTGTGAAATGTTTACACTACTTAAGAGAGTCTGATCATATCATTCAAAATAAAGAATTTTCTTTTGTAATAAATTATACAATGTCTATTTCAATAAAATAAAAACATTTTCTCATAAAAGCACAATATTATCAAGGGTATTATGTTCATGTCTCATAAATTCTATATTTTTCTACTTTCTTAAATTCTACAATAGCATAAGAAAATCCATTTAAAATATCATGAACGGTAATAATTCCAAAACTTAAAAGATCAAATCAACGAAATCACAGCTGCAAAATGTGACTAAATTATACAGAATTAAAAATTATTTTCCTGGAAATAAAAATTCAGAATTTTCTATAAAATTTATATTGAAAATTATATTGATGGTAAAGTCTGAAGTTATATTTGAAAATTTAAAATCATCAACTCATACTCGAACATTTTATTCACTGCTTTAAGGAAGTTGGATATACGAAACCATTCAAAATATTTAAATTCGCTTCCATTTTCTCGGATTTTGTAATTGACATTTTTTTTCTAGTCTTTATTATCCGAGGATATTTATATTTATTACCATAAATATTTGTTTTTAGTTACTTTTTTCATTTGACAAAGAGATGCCATTAAGTTTATCGCAGGCCTGAGTCCGATAAGAATGGTTTCTGTACAATTCTTCCCTCAAAGTTATAGGAAAAGTTTTATTTAATGTTTATTTAATGTAAAGACAATTAAACCTCGTTTCTTCGAATTTCCCTTATTTGTTGCGTTAACTAGTAATTAAATTTCAGTTTGTGTATTTTAAATACGTTTTAGAATAAACATCACAAATTATCAATGATTGAGATATTTACGCAATTCATAATCACTTTTGGTATTGAACCTCCGATTTGGTAAAATTAATTTTTAAATATATTCTTCATGATCATCTCAAAACGAATCGACAATTACACATTTTCATGTTCAAATATCATTTCACTGAATACTGGAGAGTTTTCTTTTAGCAATTCAGTTAAAGCTAAAATAAAACACCCCACTCAAGATGGAAGCCAAAGAAATATTATTTTATCTAATTTATTATTTTAATTAAATTAATTTAATTCTTATGATCATGCATATAACCTTTTTATTTCTGCTATTGTAGTCTTGGAAGCAACGAAGTGCTTTAAAAATCTATTTAAAGAAATACTTCTTAATTTATTTATGCTTAATCTATATCAAAAGCTCTTAAATTCATGCCGCTATATTTGAGAAACGACTATTTAAAGCGTAAAGAAAAACATTTTACACTTGATAAAAATTTAAATTATTAGATTTAAAATGCGTATTTATACAGATAAAAGGATTTTAGCAAAATTAAATTTGAAGTCCTTAGGAGTTTCCGAAAAATTGTATCGATATGCCATTGGATGAAGACTATTATTTTATCTAGAAATAATATACTGTAAGAACGTGGAAAAATATTTAAATATACTTCTGCGAAAGAAACAAAACACAAATTTAATCCTGTGATATTTTAGCGTAAAAGAATCTAGCATCATGTTCAAATCATTTAGAATGAAATACATTTTTCTTATTTTTAAGATAGCAAAAGAAATTATTTTGAATTCTTAATTTAAAAACTGTTCAACGCGTTTCGAAAAATTGTTAAATTATAACTGCTTTTAATTTCATTCGAATGGAAGTTGCTTTATTTTCATGAGCATTTTTGAAACAATAATTCACTGTGAAAGAAACTAATGTCGACATCCTTTAAAAGACAATAAGTTTTAATGTAATTCGAACGAATTTCTACAGAGCAAATTAAATAAAATTACATTCTTCCTTAGTTTTTAAGCAAGTGAAATTTTCGTCTTTTAATCAGACGTAATATTTCTTTTTGATATGGTATTTCAATAAAACCAGAATTTGTGAATTTGATTTATATCTGGCTACAACAACGTGTGCAGTATGTAAGCCTGGAGGCTAAATGTACGAACATGCTTAGCTTCATAGAATTTTGTAATATTTAGAAAAAACAATCGGTCCGTAAACTAATTTCAGTTATACCATTTGACGTTAACTAATTGACCAGTGCTTCCACATTTAATGGCCCTCGTATTCTTTAAAGCAGGAGTCTCCAATGCGGTGCCTGTGGAGTGCTCTCCTATCTAATATCTAAATTCTAAATTTTAGATATTTGGACAATAGATACTCGTAATTATAATTAATAATTTTTCTAAAACTTCTCATTTTACTTTTTACATTTTAAAAGTTTTCTACACAAGCAGACTTTTGACTAAAACTGAATTTTAGCGAAATCTGGATAACAACACTACATGATTCGATAAATTAATTGTTCACTGCCAGAACCATCTGATTCAGTAAGCACAGAGCTGATTTCTTTAACAATAATCCCGAATACTATGTCCAATAACTGTGTGCTAACGCTTCACGTCCATAACATCTTTTTACATAAAAAATTAACATTTCATGAATCTGTATCTCGACTTATAAGCAAAGGATGCATTCTTGTTTTCAAATTGAAAGCTAATGGGAAGATGCAGATAGCATCGCTTTTTTAATGGTAGTTGAGAGTAGGAAAATAATTTCGTTTCAGCTGATTCTTGGGTGTCAAATACTTATTTCGGTTGCACAACAACATGTTGTATTTTTCCTGCTTGGCTAATAACATTGTGAGTAACATGTTATAGCAATACATGTTTCCTAAACGTTTTCGCAATAACAAAAAAAAATCGTTAGAACATTGCGAATTACAATCCACATACATGAACTATATTTTGACAAATTTACGACTGCAATAGTAATAAAAATATTTTATTATTATTGCACTCTGCCCACAGTACTCGCTGTGCTCGAGACAGGGTGCCCGACAAATTCCTGCATTTCCGAAATATGCTGTCCTAGTAGTAAATTTGACCACATGTACTCTAAAGATTCTATTAAGCATTTTACTAGATTTTTGTTTATTTGTAGCATTTTACAGTCGTTTTGTGAAAATTTTGTGAAAAAGGTGAGGAATAATTATAAATCATTCTTTATTTGTGTTATGAATTTCCAATCGTATTTGCCACAACATTTAAAAGTGACGTTATAAATTTCTACTAAATGACTGTAAGCAGCCTTAAGCTATGGACTTGCTTTCTTCTTGCTTAATCTCAAAGACTAAACAATAACCTTGTGGCTACTATTCAATATTGGCAAGTCATTGCCTAGTACGATGTATAAATGGTTTCGATGTCTGATGGCCAAACCAATTACATCCTCCCAGTGCCAAAAAATGCACGTTTATCGGACACTTTATCCAACAAGAAGAACCGAAATCTAAATCTTAAAAATTCGTGTCTGAGTTCTTGTACAAAAGCTGAAGATTTCACAAATATCCTCGTGCCAACGATAGGTTGAAATGCTAAATTCAACAATAAACTTTTCATCATTAAAACTGTGTTGAGCCATGATAGATATTTCCTGTATTATGGAATATCCCCACTGGCGGTCACTTAGCCGACCTAGGCTTCGCAAATACTAAGGCCGGAAGTTGCGGCCACTTTATCGTGAAAGGCATTAATATGTGGCCCACCAATACCTCCTATGAAGTAACGGACAATTACAGCTATATCTCCTTCGAGATTGGAACCCGAGCCGCATATAAGCATTCTATACCTCGCCACGCACATAGGGAAAAATCCCTCATCGTGATTGGATATGACTTACGATGACATCATTTCCTCTAGGAACTCCTTAGGGAAAGCTTGACTTTTGCTTAGGTTCCAGGGAACACCTCCATACATTTGTTTACATTTCAGTAGCAGTACCGAAAAAATTATGACGTCCGTTATATTTTTTGTTGTTATGAGATTACCCTTCTGACAGCACTGTCGTGTGATGATTTTAATATAAACAATGTGGTGATGTATTTTCTTAGAGAGAAAAAGTATTATTTCTTCTTGTGCTAATTCCGTAAATGTGTATTAAGTGCACAGAATTTTAATAAATGCATTTCTAATTTAAAACATTTCATATGACTTCAATCTCTTAAAAGCATGAGACAAGTCGGTTTTCAGAAGTAGCGAAAACGATATTAGGAACTAACATAGTACGCAGTAAATTACAGTATTTGTAATCAATCTGAAGAATGTAAAGTTTATTTTTGAATTTTATTTTTGCAGTTTTTGATTTTTGAAACTAGACTAATATAGATTTAGAACAGAGAAATAGTGCCACATTTTTTAAAATTAATAATATTGCTCATCTTTTCCACCTTTTCATAAAAATAGTGTTTGCCAGAGAACGAAATTTCTTTTTTTATACACGTTTTTCAAATCCAACGACAATACTGAATGTAATTTTTCCTTTCATTTAAGGAAGAGAACATTATAAATAGCATTTCCAACGCAAATACTTTGTCCAAATGTAAAAGGAACATAATACAACAAAACTGCAATAATAATAATATACTTACTAGCACACAATGCCCTTACAGTTAGATCGCGATCGCTGTGTTTTGGTTTTTGTACTAACTTCATGAACTCAGCTATTTATATAATCTAATAGCATAATCTTTTAGGTTGCTTAAGATCACTTCTAATATTAACAGCATCTTTCTTTGAAATATTTTATTATTCCATGAAACAGGAAGCCATCTGCAGAACGCTGCAGCTATTTTTTTTTTCGTTTTAAAGAAAACAAAAGACAATTTTCACTCTTCCGTGTTACTCATGCGCATCATTCAAGGAAAATAAAACCGTATGAATAGCATCTAAACGTCATTACGCCAAGAGAAAATGATATCATCGGAAAGTATGTCCAGTGACAAGTATGGAATTTCCGTATGAGAGTGGCGCAGTACAGAATGCTTATATGCACCCGGGCCTTTCGTTATCGCAGTAGGATACCCTAACCATTATAACGTCTGAGCGGCTAGCAGTTAACATATATTTAAGGACATATTTATTTCTGGATTTTAGGAGAACGTTTGCGGTAACTATCATTGAGCGTCACGCTATTGCTTCTTCCAGCAAATGAATCACTTGAAGCGGCTTTAGCTTTGCTAGACGTATGCCTCACATGTGTCGACGACTTGAGCTGAAGTCTGTAGACACACTTTTCCTACCAAATTTCATATTTTTATACTTTAAATTTTACTTCAACTTTCCTTCTGTTTTTTCCGTAAGCTGATGAGACTGTACCCGTTATTGCGCTAGGTGTGTAACTTTTATGTTGAGAATTTAAAAAAAAAATATTAGAACCTTTTTCTGTGTTAGAGTTATTAGATAGAAAAGCCGGCGCGGTAAGTCGCATGATGACTGCCATCACGAAGCCAGAGATTTAGTTAGGCTATGCAATATTTAAATTATTTAGGCGGTGCATAAATTTTCATGCTATTTTTCTTCGTTGGAAGCACAGATTTTAAATCTGAAATTACGTTACATGAAGGAAAACATTGCACTAACAATGTACATATTGCTAACACAGATTCCTATGCATTCCTTATTGCAAGCATCCATCTTTGTTTCTGTCAAACATCTGTTTGTTTAAACTTTAACGAGTAGGAGGAATTACTACGATAATTACTACGAAGTATAAAGCGCAAAACACACTTTTAAAGAAATATTTACCTTCATACAAATGCAATATGTATTCATTATGCCATAGTTAACGTTTTGCTCTATTATAAGTAGTGTAAGAGTTAAAAAAAGATCGGTTAAATATAAATAAATAATCTGCCATCATATGTTATTCATTTACGTATATCGGTATAATGAGAAATAATTGTAAAATTGTATTAAAGTTTTGAATCTATCGCGTTCACCATATAACATTTTTTTTTAAATTTCGTTTACTCGTTTCCGTTAACAGGAAAGTTGTTAATATGTACTTAACTAAATTGTTATAAAAATAATCTCAGTATTGCTGTATATGTATGTTCTTTAAAGGGAACGTGCTCTTTTGTTTGTGTACATTATTGCCTTATTTTGAATAGCATGCGTGCATTACATTGAATTTCAATCAGATTTTAATAAGGAAAATGCGTGTATACAAATGAAGAATGATAGGACCAACAAAATGAGAATTATCAACGATTGCAATACTTCCTTCTGTGGCCCATTAAATTATACACGTTTTTTGCTGAACTTCATTTCAAGTTATTTCCTCGAATTTAATTAGAGATATATTTCTCATTCAATTAATTCAAAACTCAAAATGCAGCTAAGCAAAAATACACAAAAAATATAAGCATCTCCAATAAAAATTATAAAAGAGAGGGAAATCCTAAAACACCAAATACACTTAAAACAATAAAAAAAGTTTTTGAAATTAAAATTATGCAAAGCAAGTAATTCGGCCAACGGGTAGAAAGACTTAATTTTCGGTGGAAAATTCAAAGTAAACCTTCGGTTCTACGGGGCAAAAATTCACTGTAGTTGGTTCAACAACTTACTTAGTTCACTGTACTACTAACAGTTTCAAATGTAAACAAATAGTCGCCACATTAGGCCTAATACCAAGTACAATTTTAAATTGTTGATAATTCTACAACTGTTGCATGTACATTAACTTAAGATATGAAACCCTATCCGGGACATAAGAAAAAGATAATTCAATCGCTTTTGGAGTATAAAATACAAAATTTACCAACATTTAACATATAAAATAATAAGGTTCACAGCGCCGGATAAGAGGGAGGCAATATATATAGAGAGAGATAGATAGATGTGTGTATATATAAAGAGAAAGTAAGTTTGAAACGTAGTCAGTTTTCCATAAACACGATGTAATATGAGTGACAAAGCATATTGAAATAATTTCGTAATATAAACTTATCCATATGACAGAAAAAGTGAAAAACGTATACAAAAAAATGCAGTTGTTAATCTCCTCTGCTTAAAGCTTCAAACAGAACTTATCAAGGGAATCAAACTTATCAGTGTTTGAAGCCCTAATGATCGAACCATGAGCCCTAATGATCGAACTATGATGAACCAAGATCTTGCAAATACGTTTCGTCCGACAGAACCATTGAGATTTCAAACAGAATTAATCGAAATCAAATTTCCTTGCAAAATAAAACTAGCAAAAGTCTCACTAGCTCCGTCCTTTTCCCGGCGTGTTTGTGTGTCTTAAAGCAAATAAAGTAAAACAATTAAAACGTTCACTGTAAAACTATGAGACAAAAATAATAAAAAATACACATTAAAAGTGAATTTCAAATAAAAAAATTACTTAGTAAAGCTAAGATACAATTAGAGTAAAAGAATGAAAATATTCAGTAATTTTTCAGAAATGAAAATTAAACCTGAAAGTCATTTGTAAAAATAAAATTAAGGGCAGGCCCGGTTGCGTAAAATTAATACTTTTTGCCAATAAAAACCAACTCTTTATATTTAGTCGTAAAATAAGCAGCTTCAAGCTCTATTTTTGATGATTCGTTTATATATATATATGATTGATACGGTCGATTGCCAAAAAAAGGGAGGTGCTGAACCAGGTGTTATGCACAAAATTTCAACGTTCTGAGTCTAATTTCTTTAAGTTATGCATGCGTACATACGCACGAATGTACACGTGCAGACGTCAGGAAAAATCCCTTCCGTATCCATTTTAAATACATTTTACAATCCGTTTTAAAAAAAGTCTTTTATTCTCTCCACATACAAAAAAAGTCATTCGTATGTATTACAAAGCATTCAAAACGAATATTTTCGTTGAAATATGACACCGGAAATTTTTCATAGTTACAATACAGCATTTACATCCTACAAGGAAGTAAAGATCAAGATAAATAAATACACAGTCCAGTCACATTAATGTGACCACCACGTACTTTCCATGTCAGAGTTAAATAACCAATCACAGAAGGCAGGTGGCAGCACAGTGCAGTTGAGCGTATATAAAGGGTGTGTGAGGGCTTCGGAAAACATTTCAATCGTTGGCGTAATGCAGAAACGAAGCGATTTATCCGACTTCCAAAAGGGCATGATCATTGGCTTTCGGGCCAAGGGTGGAAGCATTTCCGAAACGGCTGAGTTTGTGAACTGTTCGCGTGCCGCCGTGGTAAAAGTGTACCGTGCATGGCAAAATGGGACTGTCCAAAATCAGCGACATGGCAAATGTGGTGCACCACGGGCCATAGATGACAGAGGCGAACGACGGTTGCGGAGATGCGTTCGGGCAGATAGACGGGCTACCGTTGAGCAACTGACCACCAAAATGAACCAAGGGGCTACCAAAAGTGTCTCCCAAAGTACTATTCAGCGAACATTGCTGCGTCTGGGCCTCCGAAGCAGACGCCTGGTTCGTGCACCTATGCTGACTGCTGTTCATCGACGGCGAAGGCTAGAATTTGCACGCCAGTACAGCAGCTGGACGTCCACTGAGTGGCGACAGGTTGCGTTTTCGGATGAATCGCGTTTTATGCTCCATCGGACAGATGGACGTTGGCGTATAAGGCGTGAAACCTCTGAAAGGAACCACCCTGCAACCATTGCCGGAACGGTCCAAGCTGGAGGCGGGAGCATTATGGTCTGGGGAATGTTTTCCTGGCATTCTCTAGGTTCACTGATCATTGTGGAAGGCACAATGGATCAATACAAGTACGCATCTGTCCTTGCGGACCATGTTCACCCCTACATGCGCATTGTTTTTCCTCAGGATGATGGCATCTTCCAGCAGGACAATGCGAGGTGCCATACAGCTGCCAGTGTACGTGCGTGGTTCGAAGAGCACCAGGATGAGTTTACCGTCCTCCCCTGGCCAGCAAACTCACCTGACTTAAACCCAATCGAGCATCTGTGGGACCATCTCGATCGAGTTGTTCGCGCCATGGATCCTCAACCGCGTAATCTAGCGCATCTGGCCACGGCATTAGAGTCGGCATGGCTCAACATCCCAGAGAACACCTTCAGGGACCTATGTGACTCTCTTCCTGCACGTCTCGTAGCAGTCCGCTCTGCGAAAGGTGGTTATTCTGGCTTTTGACAGATGGTCACATTAATGTGACTGGACTGTGTAATGTTTTAGCACGAAATAATTAATTGAATGAAAAAAAACTAAAAAATATTATAAAATAGATGAAGATTCTAAAATGATTCAGAATGCAAATTTCGCTCGAAAGAGCTGATTAAATGCTTAATATAACCAGTTTACGAGTAGAAATAATCAATATCGAAAGTGCAGATGGAATAGAAAACTAGTTCATAAGATACCACGTATACATACACTTACACAAATATTGGTACTTTTCATATCTTCTCACCAGTAAAAAATATGTAATATATTTTTATAAAAATATGTCATTTATTTCTTTAAAAATATAAAATGCAATTCAATAAATTTATTTAATATTTCCTTTATATATATCATGAATAAAATGCATTTTTATTGAAGTAATTCATTTAAAAATTTAAAATATTTTTAAGAATTTCATCTATTGGTTTTAAATAGCGTAGTTTGAGGGGACATTTTCTGTTTTATGTTAAAATACATACATTAAAACAATGCTGCATGTTGTACGTATATATATATATGACCAAGAATATGAGCAAGAATTCCTGCTTTCAAAAAGGCAAAAATTCGTTTCCAACTTTCATCGATTCTTTGAAAATAAATTTAAAAACCGATTACTGTTAATAAGTGTTATTCTTAATGTAACAATATTCACACATGAAATTACTTTCTTTTTGTAGATGTACTATGAATAACATATTCATATGTTTGCGGATTTTATTAAACGCATTTTATTAAAAAGTAAGAGGTTTAAAAAAGAGGAAAAAGAAAAGAAAGAAATCTGCAAGGGTTTATATTTTAACGATCACCTAAAAGGCATCTTTTAAAGCTTAGTTTGTATCAGGGATTATCAATAGATATGGTCCAGGTGGAAAAGCGAAGCGTTTTGTGAGATATTAGATGAATACGCATTTAAACTAACATAGGAGCGTTATCTACTTTATACAACGGAAACTAAAAACATGCAGTGTGTAATTCTGCAAAAATATTTAATGTTTTAAATTAGATATATCACGATTTAAATGCGTTTTTACTTATTTAATCAGATTAAGTAGTAAAAGACTAATATTTTCTATACATGCATCTAATATAAAATCTTTTAAATATTTTAGTTTGTTGATAAATAGCAGACAGATTAACTATGAAAGAATAATTCCTTTGGTTTTTTCGAATGGCAACAAACTCGAATGAACTGTGAAGGAATATAAAATCGTTTGTCGAGAATAAAGCGCTTTTGGGCTAAAAGAGTTAGATGGAATGAAAGCGAGAGCAACAGATAATTTAATCTGTTCTTTACCTCTAAATGATGTTAATAAATGTATTTAATTAATTTAAAAATATTAATAAATTTAGTTTTTATCTTCGGCTAGCCTGGATATATACATTATCTCACAAAAATGATAGGGCACAACAATATTTTTAATTTTTTAAGTAATAGGAGAAAAGGTTTGCAGTAAACTAATAAAGAATATTTTCCCTTTGAATACATATTTTCTTAGCTATCTCTTTGTACTGAATAATTTTGGGGAAACGAAATGGTAAATTTAAAAAGTAGCGTTTTAGACTGAAATGGAAGAAAAAAACACCACAAAATTAATCTTACGTTTTCATAATTTCTAATTAAAATCATTTGCAATAAATGAAAAACGAAATTTTATGGAATTAGTTTAGATAAAGAAGCTCGGCAAAACTCTAAAAATTGTTTGCTTTTATAATTCGAATTTTCCTTTTAAAAACATTGCTCATTTTAATGTTTTCCTGCAATGCCTCGTCACAAAAGGAAACATCGTTAGAAACCCACAGATTAGTTATTGATTTGCACCAAAAGAAAGGGAAACCTATTAGAAAAATTGTATACTTACTTAATTTAAGTGATTCTACGGTTTTTTACATTATTAAGCCTTATAAGATACAGAATCGTATTCAAAACAAAGAAGACCTGGAAGACTATCTATTAAGTTATCTCATGGACTGAAACACTTTATTCTAAGGAACATTAAAAAGAATCCTAGACTGAGTGTTCCTAAACGTGTTGCGGAACTTCGTAAATTATATGGAATATGTGTAAATTCAGAAATTGAAAGAAGAGTAATACGATCTGCAGGATATCATGGGCATAGGAGGCAGAAAGTTTTATGTCGGTAACAAAAAACCGAAAACTTCGTGTCGCTTTCGCAAAATCAATGAAACAAAGGACACCCGACTACTGCAAAAAAAGTGTTGTTTACTGATGAAAGCAAATTTAACATCTTTTGTCTCAGATGGACGTGCTTTGGTGTGTAGAAAACTAAAAGTGGAGTTTAGGAAGCAAAACTTGTTATTAAGTACTAAACACGGCGGAGAAGGAGTTATGGTATTCTTACGTGCGTACGGGTTCGTAATATATTGAATGCACAAGTCGTTAAAATGTTAACAAAAATTTATTCTTTCCACAAGAAATAAATTAAAATGCTGAAATATTTCTTCACAGATCTTCGAACAATATCACAATATCTCAAACGTTTAGCAAAAACTCAGTTTAAAACAGATAAAATAGTTCTATCTCACAGCGAAATCGCTACAATCAATACAGCATTAAGTAAACAAACAGCAGTTCGCTTTTTACAGCTACAAGTATAACAGCAACAACAACAACTAACTAACTAACTGAGATGAGGTGTTTCACCTCGGCTTTTATAAGCTTTTTTTAATTATCAGTAGAACAATCACGATTTTTCTAGATTTTTCTGGATGGCAACAGTAATTACGAGATATTTATTTATTAAGCATTAAATGCACGCGCTCTTTTATTTTTATTTTTTTTTTTTTTTTCGACGTAGCTTTCTCTTCAAAAATCGTCTGCGTTGCTAAGGCAACATGAAGCAAATCTAATTACAATTCTAAATAAATAGCCAAATAAATGTGAAATTCGTAACATTGCCCCCTTCCCAAGGACTGCACGTCCCGGGCAGTACAATCCCTGGACAGGAAGCCAAACTTACAACTAAAGCATCAGTGCTATAATAAACATTACTTTATAATAACAAAATAAACAATAATTAAAATAAGTGACTTTCAGCAAATTAAATTCTATCCAACGCGAAATACAATTCAAATACTAAGTACAAATACTATCAAATACAAATGCTATTAAACACAAATACTTATCAAATACTACTACTTAACAAATACAAATCAAATACTAAATACAAATAGGACCATGGTCTTATGCTATATACATTATTATTTACAACTATATACACTACGTACTATGGCCATAGTAATGAAGTAACCTGTCGTAATGAACGACTTTAGGTTTAGAGTTCGATGACTTACGGATCCGAACCACGACGTCGTTCAGCCTGTTTAGGACTGTGTAAGGACCATCCCAAGGTGATTGTAGTTTCGGAGAAAGTCCTTTTCGACGAGTCGGATTCCATAACCACACCTTGTCTCCTTCGTTGAAATGATGTCCAGTAGCTCTCGTGTCGTAGCGGGTCTTCATCTTCTCCGTCGCCAAGTTGACTCGCTCTCGTGCAAAGTTGTGCATCACTTCAAACCGGGCCTGGAGGTCTTGAATGTATTCCTCAGGCGATGAAGGCGCATCTGGAGGACGACCAAACAAAAGATCACATGGCAAACGAAGGTCACGACCGAAGAGCATCTGAGATGGGGAATAGCCGGTAGTCTCGTGGACAGCACTGCGGTAAGCCAGTAAAAATAGTGGCAACTTCTTGTCCCAGTCCTGTTGGTTTCTGGAAACCACTAATGAGAGGTTATTGAGGATGGTTCGATTAAACCTCTCTACCATACCGTCCGACTGGGGATGTAAAGGCGTCGTTTGGGTTTTGTCAATGCCGAGTAGCTTGCAGAGTTCCTTGACTACAGCCGAGGTAAAATTCCTTCCCTGATCGGAATGTAACTGAAGAGGCACTCCGAATCTGGAAATCCAGTGCTGTATCATCATCTCTGCTACTGTGACAGCCTCTTGATCAGGAATAGGATACGCTTCAGGCCACTTGGTGAAGTAATCAATGGCAACGAGGATGTATTTGTTGCCATCAGCAGTTCGTGGCAGAGGTCCTAAGATGTCAAAGGCGATACGTTCAAAAGGTGCTCCTACATTGTAACGTTGCAGCTTCCCCCGGCTGCGTTTCTTCGGTCCTTTCCGACTT
>KK116301.1:976978-988043 GCA_000611955.2 Stegodyphus mimosarum
TCCTTCAGGACTGCTAACATCATCTCTGTGCGGGTTGGAATCATGCCCAAAGGAGAGCATCTTAGTTTCAACTTCAAACGGCTGCTCGTCTGGAGATTGTTCCATCTGATAAACTAGCAAGGCTTAATTAAGTTTAAAGTACTTCCCTTCAAGTGAGTTCAACCTTTTGATTGTTAATTTCACCTGAAATTTAGTACAGCTTGCAACCTAAATTCCGTGAACATGTTTCCTAAGAATTAAGGCTAATTAAAATTTTTTAAGAGATTTGATTAATTGAAAAAAAGTTTTCCAGTAATGAATTCTTAAAGTAAGGAGTAATTATATGTGTATTTAATTTCCAATTAAATTCTATTTAACTTTTAGTCAAAGGTATTTCTGCTGGATCTTAAATCCAGGCTGTGTATTTAAGCAACTGCTGCACTATTACTCTATTTAGGACTTTTAACCTTAACTTGGTGTGTAATTTAAAATTTATATATAATGAATTACGACAGATATTAAATTTGTTAACTTATCTAAATTTTACCTTTTTACTTTAAGTTGTTACTATTTTTGGTTGAGAATGAACTTTAACTTTTGCAAATTAAGGAACAATTTAAAATTTAAATTCTACTTTACCTTTAATTGAGTAATTGAATGTAGGAATAAATGTAATCATTTTTCTCCAACGGGTCTACATGAGTGTATAATATTTTTCTAACTGCCTAAGGGATTGCTAAATTGATGTATGCAATTTTTACCTGAGTAAATTAAGAAATTTCTTGAACTACGTAATCTCTATCAATATTGGTAAAGACACCATGTTCGGTGATTCATTAAATTCCTGTGTATTTTTATGCTGGCCAGCAGAGTTTGATAACTGCATATGAAAAGTTAATATTAATTTTTACGGTGTAAATTTTTATTTGATAACTGCATATGAAAAGTTAATTAATTTTTACGGTGTAAATTTTTGATTAATTCATCTCGGTGCATATTTGAAATTAGCAATATATATATTATAATTCTAAATGCATTAATTTAAATAGTTGTCACCTGAACACACCATAGATCTAGAAATTTAAGTTGAAAGATTGAGTGTCTTCCTTTAATGCTGCAATAAATATCCTTGGTTATATATATATATATTTGATTCAGAGTTTTTCTTATGATAACTTGTGTGAATGTTTTTTAACACCAGTACTCCTGCTTGGTCTTAGGGATTGTTCGGGTTAGTAATACACAACGCAAATGAGATTTTGATTTTTGATATTATTGTAGGCAAATTATTGTAACAGTTAGTATTTAACATTTGGTACCACAACATTTGGTGACGTGAAAATTGCCACAGAACAGACATACATTTATACAGATTCTTCATTATTTAATTTTTTTTTAAATGTAGTACAGGGCGATAACGTTTGGTGGCAACAAATTGAGAAGTGATATAGCCGTTTATAGTGATTCAACGCAAAATCACAAAACGAAAACAATAGTTCTTCAGGGACAAAGCCCCTTTGGACTAAAAAAACAAGAAAAATACTTGTGGAGTCAATGCTCCAAAGATTAAATTAAGTGAACAAGTGTAAAGGTTATCCTACAAAAGATTAAGAAGCAAAAGCAATGTAAGTTTTTGTCATTTTTGACTGTTACTAAAAGTTTCCGATTATTTTTCTGACAGTACTTTTCCTCACTAAGCAAATATTGGTTTTTGAATTTTATCTTTGAATTTTGAATCTTTTTAAAAATGCGTTTACTGCAAAAAAGTGCCGAATTGATATATAGTTAAAAAAGCATATCTTTTTGTTTTAATTTATTTTATTTTTTTATGTTCATTAAAGAATACAAAAATATCGAAGTGTCCGTTCAGTTTTGTGAGTCACTACAGTTAATTTTTTCGATCCAAACCTTCGATAGTGAATTTCAGTGAATGAGGGCAAATTATGGTTCGCAGGGTCCACACAACATGTTTTTGCTATTTTTACAATGATATGTGCCTATGGTTGCTATTTTATAAGGATGTGGCAACTTTTTCGTCCCCGATAACAATTATATCAAAGTTTCGAAAATTTCTGATTTCCACATTTAAGCTTTCTGCTTTTGTATAAAGAGTTAGTTAGATTTTGGATAAAACTGGGTAAACGGAAGCCGTGCATTTTCAATGGACAACCGGAAATATTAATTTATCTGATGTTTAGAGCAATTTTGAATGGATAGCCGGAAAAGTAGTACTTAACTTGAAGATGACAACAATTTTTAACGAAAACCTATTAAAGTGCAATCTCAAACTTCTCAATTTTAGTATTGAAGACTTAATATTAATGGAAACAATATACTAAGGTTTGACTAAAATGGATAAATTTAAAGTCATATTTTGCTTCATAGGAGCAGATTTTCATGAAAAAATGTTTTGATATAATTTAAAGCAACTACTCGTATCTTGTATTTAAAACTAGTGTATGGGTATACAAAGCATATACAATAATGACAGAGAACAACCTATTAAATTTTGATTATATATAATAAACCAAAAGTGGCATACTTTACTTGGAACTCTTAACAGATTTTCGTCAGTCACCATAAAAATGACTCTAAACAGAATCAATAAAAACATTCAGAAAAATGTGGCACCTATTAAGTCAATTTCTCTTATATCTAGACATGATATTTATTTATATCAAGCCGTAAAAAGGAATGATTTTTATAAAAACATTTCATTTGAAAAACTTCAGAATATTTATAATATAGGCATGTGATCAAAAGATGGATTTGTTATTCTCATGCACTGTTAATGATGACGATGCACAAGAATAAATAGCATATTAGAAAACATTTGTTGGTTAAATTCTTACAGATCCAGAATCGCGCTATTCCAAATTCTAAGGAGTATTGTTTATTGATACCCAAAAAACGGTGGTTATAGGTGAAGATCAAAATGAATTTAAATTTGTTGATGCTATAATAATAACATAAAAAATAAAATTTTTATATCCGTTTTAAATATTTATTTTAATCATATTGTAAAAAAATCTTAATTTTCTCTTATTAAAATGCAAGTAAATTATACGTTATTCCGCTGCTCAATAGAATGCATTTTTAATAAAAATGAGGTAAAGAAATAAATATTTGATAATACTGATATAAATGTAGAGAAACCAGATTTTACACATGGCCATTTATATTTTTTAAAATATAATCCAACATTTTGTATTTCAGACCATTATATTAATTGCAACAGCAAATTAAATTTGTTTACAAACGTTCAACCGGAAATGATTTTTTAATTAAAGATCGTTGCTATTTACATCATGAAACTGGGAGGTCAGATGCTCTCTACATTAGATTTCTTTCCGATGCGAATAATCGTACGATGCTTTTATTTGGCTAGGACAAGAAATAAACTGAAATGTAATTATATCATAATTAAATTCAGATTGCATTCATTTAAATATTCCCTAAAAGGACTTAGCTTATTTTATTCTAGTCTTGTTGTGAGAAATCTGATTCTCAGTAAACCTGGTTTAATTAGGCCTAAGCCGAAGAAAGGTGGAACAAAGCCATGCCTTTTTTTAAAATCCAAGAATTGTCTTTTTTAATAATTAGTAAGGATATAAATCCAAGTTTTACTGAATCTATCTATTGAAATATTTACAGCTGAATCTTACAGCAAACTGTAACTCAGAAACCCTAACTTACCACGGCAGGATTTTTTTATCGACAAAAAATAAGGTAAATTAAATTAATTCATGCCATTTATTTTACAACGAAAAAATAAAACTGTGAACTGTTGGGCAATATGTCTGAGCACTCTTAATTTAAAACACACTGAAAAAAAATTAAATTGTGAACCACAGCTTATACAAAATCCGAATTATTCTAGCACCAAATCCGTTGCATTATTAACAAAATACAAGATACACAATCCAGTAAGGTCACTCCATCCAGTGAGGTACTTATTAAATAGCAACTCTAGCTTGCAGAAAATGAAACACATAACAACAGAATAGAGTTTGAGCAGGGCCCAAACTAGTTAGTACGGGAGGGGAAGCATCATTGATATGAAACTTAACAAACAAACGAATAGTAACACGTTTCGCATGCATTTTAATTCCTTCACTATTATGCATTTGGCCTAAGAGGTCTCGTGAAGCTAACAAGTATGATAAATGAGAGAATGTCAGCGAAATTTAATTGTATCTGAAACCCTTTTAATATGATAAACTAATCCTAAGGGAATGAATTAAAATATAACAACTATTATATTTACAATGGCGGATTCATTATATGTTTAGAAATGTTTAATTTGTAGCTGAGGATAACCTACCAGCATCACTGTTTGCAATTAATTGTTGCTTCAGGAGACAGTGAGGTATTGAGCAACATATACATCGTTTATTGCATTTTGCCAGTTGTGTAAGGTTTTATGTAAATAACCGCCTTATGTTATTATTTTGAATTTCTTTTCACTTTTACATGGGCCAGTTTTATCAGTATACAAATTAGTTAACGTATATAAGAGCAGAATTCATGAGTTCCAAAGAAAGTACTGAAATTCCGAAAACTGAAATTCCTAGCTACTGAAATTCCGAATTGCTGAATTCATTTATCGAATTTAGCTCAGTGAGACATATTTATTTCTTAAAAGTTTTAGGTTTGAAACAAAGTTTATTATGGGCCTGTTGATTTTAATTCGACATTAACTTGATTTGATTTGAGTTCTAAATTTTCAGCAACCTGCGGTAGTTAGGTTTCGTTATAGCTTTAAAGTTCTGCGAAACCATCAAGGTGACAATTAAATCGAAATGTTCATTTTAAAATTTCATCTGAGTTCGTGATTGCTTTTCAGAATGTACGATGAAGCGATATGATATTAGTCAGTCTTCTTAACTGAATCTATGAGGTGACATTTAAAATAGTGTGAAACGATGCAGTGGCGCCCAACATGCATAGTTAAATATTTTTGGAGATAGTGCAAGAGGAACCCCAACCAGTCCGATGGCAGGATTCGGATCTTTAACACGCCATGTGTATCTCGATGAAGCCGACCAGGATATTTTATGCTACACGCTCGATATTGAGTTTCTGAAAGGGCTAGAATGTTACTCTCTTCTATATACAATGGGTCAGCAGCAGAAACTGGAAACTGCAGTGTCTATGAAAAGGCAGGTCCTAAATTGGTTTAAAGGCATCGGTAAACGTCTGTCAACTATCAGAAGTTCACTGGAAGAATATATGGTATGTTAAACAAGCTGACAGTCGTCAATAGAGTACCAAAAAAGAGTTTAATTCTAAAGCGAAATCGGGTGAGGAAAAAGTAAGACTACTTTTTAACTAGGAATGAGTGCTAAAAGTCAACCCAGAGTAAGGATTGACTGATCTCTCTGATTGGCGTTTGAATTATTATTAAATACATTATTGTTAAGAAGTTAGTTTTGTCCCATACGAAGGTAGTCTTAAATGGAATTCTCTGAGTAAAGGGGTGGAATGCAGAAACGCAGAGCAGTTTCTTGGCAGAAATGTTTCCCAAGAAGCATTTTCGGAGATATTAATTGTATGAATTTGTAGAGACACAAGTCGAACACAGCAGATTTATTATTGTGAGAGCATAGACAGTATGACGCTCCAAGTACAAGTTAAGAAGGAAAAGCGTAACGTTCTATCTTACGTAGTGAGTCATTTTCAGGCGAAGGATATATTTGATTTGAAGCCGGTAGATACGCAAATTAATTTTCTGCTAGAAACAGCGGTGATGGACATGACGATATTTTAAGCGAAAGATTAACAACTGAATTTAAAGACTTGCTACCAAATCAAATATCTAAATACATTATATCTATTAAAATCTAATATCTTGCTACCAAAGTAAATATCTATTATCAACAACAGAATTTATAGACTTGCTACCAGTTTAGCAACAAGAGCTAGAGAACTTAGCATGCACTTTCTCAGCTTTGTCTGATGTGACTTCATAGGCTGAAGCATGAAGTAAACACAGATTATATTCCCTTTTATGAAGCAAAATCCTACAGGTAGTTCAGAAATATATCCAAGAGATGCTTAGAAATAATATTACAATTCCGACAACTAGTCTTTACGCTAGTTCAGAGATTTTATATCAGAACTTGAATAATGTCCCCCATATGTCGTGCATGACCATAAGTCATGGCGTTTTGTTGGGATTTGTAGAGAACTAATAGCACAATCAATTATCAGGTTTCAAAACTACCAATAATCGGAGAGATATTTAGCGAAATTAGGGCGAATAAATAATATGGGCCATGTTGGATTTAACCGTTGGTTATTTGCAGATAGCTATTAGACCTAAAAATGCGCGGAAGACAGCACATAGAAGTTCCATGTGCATGCGTTTCGAAGTTTGTTGTTTGATTTAAGAACTCCCTTCAGGTCCGACGGGTAAAGAATATAATTTTAAGACCCATAGTCTTGAGATCAATATTTATTTAGTTGGAAGAATAATTATAACTTGAAAATACGGTTAATGAGAACAATGAGAATCTGCAAAATATTTTTACATTATTAAAAGAAAAGTAATTGGATTAAATTAAATATAAGGACAGATAAATTTTTGGTAGAGAAATTTCATTATATTGTGTTAAAAAGCTAATGTTTACACAATATGACTTCCTTGCACGGAATATTAAATTACACGCATTTTTTCCTGCACTTCATTTAAACTTATTGAATTTAATTAAATCTACTTCGTCGATAGCACAAACTGTGATCCACCGGTGTGAAAATCACAATAGAATAAATTCACTATACCTATTTACCACAGTGACATTCTGGCTCTTGGTTCACTTAACAGCGTTACATCTCATTCATTTTATAACTCAGAATGCAAAAAATTATATCATCTGAAGAATTATCTTATCAATGTCACATGTTCTATACAAATACTATAACAAATCTAAAACTATATATAAACGAAATTTAAAAAAATAAAAACGGCTTCTCACAGACGAATTACCGCCGCTCACCTTATGCGCTACTCGTAAACAATCTCCTCTGTCCGAGACAGACTGGCCACAATACTCGCTGCTAATACAAAACACTTATTTCCTCGAATATCATTACAGATATATTTCTCATTCAAATAATTCAGTTCTCACTGTGGGGCAAATCATCCCCCCGGGGGTTGACTCAGGAGAATTCCTGGGAAGTACTGGCTAGGATCTGTACTTAGGCAGTCTCAACCAGGGGTGTATATAAGTTGACTTCACAGGACTAGAGCCCGAGTTTATTCTTAGGTTGGTTCAGGCTTGGCAGGGACCGTACTGGTGCTGTCGTGTCTGTTCCTCTGTCTGCGGTGGAGCTAGATCGGAGATCACCGACCTAGTCGTCGGGGATTTGGTCCTCATAGTTCCAGCGACGGGGACTGACGGAGTGAGGCAAGGCACCAAGTCGAATTTCTGGAGCCGAGGGAGTGGTGCCCCGAGGCAAAGGTGTCCTAGCGTTCATATTTTGCATTGTGTATCTTCTTGTCCTGCTGATCAACGTATAAAGCCGAGCAGGGACTGTGGGGTCTGCGTCGCCGATGAAGGGGTCTATGGAGTTTGGACACACTTACCCCGAGAAGGCAGACCCAGGACGGGGGTCCAGGTTCAGCGTTCTGTGGGGCAAATCAAAATTACATAAGACCTCAAAATTACATTTTCATTAAAAACTGGAAGATGTAGAAAAATATAAAACACCAAGTACAGTTAAAACAACTAAAAAACAATTTTTACAATTAAAATAACGCAAAAACAAGCAATTCGGCCAGAAGGCAAGAGGGCAGATTTTCAGTTTGTCAGGACTAAGTGTTCTGTGCATGTTCTTTGCAAACATTTTGAAGTAACTCCTTTCTAAACTACAGTCCTGCTCTGGAACAGTGAGCTGAAAAAATTAGCTTTGTTCTGGTGTAGATACTGTGCTGGAGAATAACTGCACGTGAAAGGGATTTAAAATCCTCTTTTATTAAATCACTATTATTTACACACTTCCCAACTCGGGAGGGATACAGAAAATAAAAGACCACACTTGGGCCTAACTTAACAATCAAATAAATTTAATACTAAAACTAAGATATAAATCTAATTAAACTTTGCTCGCAAGGCAAATCGCGGAATTGGCCTCTAACTAAATGGTGTGTAGCAAGCAATACTAATACTAGCGCACTTCAATTTATTTCAATATGCAATCACGTAGTAAGCACTATGGCTTATAATTTTAGCTGCTAGCTGGTCAGGCGAACGTCGAATAGAATGACCGTGATCTGAGACTAAAGCTCTCTCACACTGAGAGGTTTCTACCTCTGGTTTAAATAGTACTTGGCTGTACTTCAAATTAGCATAAGCTGAAAACGCGCGCTTCTTCTGACGGGAAGTTGAAACAGAGAAGAGATAGAAAGATTTAAATTAAAATAAAACTTGGTTAGTTTAACTAAAACCTTACAAGTTCACAAAACTAAAAGCTCCCTATTAGTCCCACTTGAGAAAAAGGCAATGAAGGTACAGCAACAATTAATTTACTATTCTGCTAAGTTTCAAATGTAAACAAATATGGCTGGTATAGTAAAAAAATAGGCTTAGTCGTACTTAAAGAACTTTTAAATTTTTTATAATTCTACAACTATTTGACGCAGATTAACTAAACGCATAAAACCCTTAACCGGAAGATAAGAACAACGTAATTCAATCATTTTTAAAGAAAAAATGCACAACTTACGAATATATAGGAATAAAATCCTGAGCTCACTGAGCCGAGTAACAGAGTGGGTATATATATGGCTAGACTGCAGATTACGGGCCAGTCGCCAAATGAAGCAAAATCGCGCCAAATCTGGTAACTTCTTAGCGTCATGAAAATCGCTAGGATTTAAGGTTACAGTTTAAGGGGACAGTACACCTTTAACTGGGAGAAAATACAAAATATTTAACATATACTAAAAAATTTTTAAAAACCTAACTGTTGGGCCTAGTTTCACAATGTTTTCAGGGTTATTAGATGAGACAATGATACTTCTGAAAAAACAAAATATCTAATGGATTTGAAATCAAGTTTAATAATTAAAAAAATACTTTTGTAAGACTCTAACAATTGAAGTCTTGAATTACACTGCTTCATTGCGCGCAGGATAACTTGCATAAATTCACCATAATCTGTAGAAAGTTAATGCCAAATTAAAGCTATTGGTCTAATTATTCATCTGAAGTAAAATATTTTAATTAGTTCAACTTTTAAAAACATAATCGAGCAATAATTTTTAAAAAATAATTTTTTGTTAATTTTTAACGTACAATTTTACTGAAAAAATTTTTTTATTTAACGTATCTTTATAATTAGAGTCTATTTTAATTACTGTCTTGATATTTATTTGTGCTGTAAATTTCGATGCTGTATCTTAAGCGGTTTCATAGATATGCTGCGCGCAAGTCTGAAAAACAACGTTTTGAGAAAAAGCTCTTTAAAGTTAATTTTTAATTTTGGAACATAAATTTCAATCATATAGCAATAAAATCACTTTTGGAATGATAACTTGACACTTAAAATAGTATCTCTTGATATTCATGTAGGTGAAAATAAAATAATTTATAAAATGGCATAAAATATACAACCAAACAGCAAAAATCATTAAACGTAATCTTAAGATGTATGGTACTCAGTAACAGAAGTAATTAATATTATTTACCATATTGCAAAACTTACTTCCACATAATGCTTGTGACAGGAATCTCAAATAAGGTAAATTTTATGTGATATAAAATTTATATATATTGTATAAATTTTTCATATAAACAATTTGTAGTAAAATTCAAAATTTTCCACTTTCATATACAACACCTTCCTGTTGTGCAATTGTTTCTAATTGTGAAGTGTTATGTAAATGTCTGATTCTGCGAATAGACAAATTCAGTTCTGAAGCATTTTTTTCAGCTTCCTTTATTCGTTGCAAATCACACTTTCTTGCTGCTTCTAGAGAATACTGCCCCACTCGAAAACCCAAATTTTGCATGATTTGTAGTCTTCCCTGTCTTCCTTCGTTAAATGCTACAACTGCTTCATTTGCAGCTATATCAGCAATTACTTTGCTTGAACTGCTTGTCTTTGGACAGAATTTCCATATTACAGAATTAAGGGATTCATTGGGATTCTGTGTTCGACCACCAAGGCAACGTTTAAGTAAAGTGGGTGACAAGTCTTTAATAATTTTCTTTATGCTGTTAAATATGTTTTTGTAATAATGTTTCTTAAGACTGCCAATAGATGGCGGTAGTTAAATAAGTATTTGTAAATCAAACTGTGATGTAATAACTGTTTTATGTGTGAGTGCGTCTTTGGTGTTCGTGAATAAAAGTTGTGTCAGAATAACGCTCTCTGTTTACTTAAAATTTGATCCAGTCTGAATTATTAAAGACTTTTAAACGCATTTTTTATATGCTGTCCATTACTGGGGCTGCCATTACATTTTTATGCTTAAAATCTTTCAATTTTCCAGTTGCTTTGGCTTTTTGGTACTTACACCAAGACACATTTCCTTGTGGGCAAAAATCATGGAGTGGTTCATCATCAGTTGAACGCTTATGGTAATAAATCGCCCATATAGCTTTCCGCATATCCATAACACAGTCTTTGTTATTTCGTATAGCTTGTCCATAATACATAGTTACTTGATCAATAAATTTATCCGTTAAACGCCCTTTCCCACCTAATGATTTACCATCCTCCAGCTTTTTTCCTCTCATAGAGTGCTTCAGTTCTCGTAATCTACTTCTCATTCTTTTTTGCACATGACCTACGCATTCTACTTTATTTAATTCAATATCAGACCCATAAATATTGCTCTTTCGAAGTTCAAGAAATGTTTTTGTATCGCCATCCCCAATATAGTTTATGTACTGAGCGTTAAACCTTTCTTCAGAACGAGAAAATATTCGTAACATACCAACAACTTCCATTTTCCCAGCTGATCCAAAATGATTTTTCGCACACTCAATATCATGGCTCCTTTTCCAGTTCTCAAATTCTTTAGCATTTTTATTTTTTTTACCCCATTCACATCCTTTACAGTACGAAGACAGTACTT
>KK116302.1:0-10709 GCA_000611955.2 Stegodyphus mimosarum
AAAATAAAACGGATATCATGCCAAACACGTGGTTCAAGAGTTCGTTGCCACAAACATAAAAAATAGTGTCGTTGCCACAGAAATAAAAACTTTGAAAAGATCGTTGCCACAGAATTAAAACGAAATGCAATGCGCGGTTACGTCATTCCGTCTACGTCACTTATGGTTGTCACGTGATCCAAGATGGCGGAGACCACGTCCCTTCTCTGGACGTCACTTCCGCCGACTGAGTACCTCCGCTTACTACTAATGATCCATGTCTACTGGAAATTTAACCAACTGCGTTCTTTTTTAATGAAAATTTGCTGGAAAACAATAAATCCAATTTTTCAAATGTTCAAATTATGAGTTTATAGTTTTACTCTTTTGATATTGTTACGGATTTTATATTTAGTTAACTGTTTTTAGTAGAATTAGAATTAAAATTGTTTTTTTATTTCCCCGTGCTATGTAGCGCGTGACAAATTTTAAGAGAAACTACACCGGAAAAGTAAAAATACAAGAGCACGTCATTTAACATTTAATAAAAGTTCATCTCAGTAATGGATATTTAATTACTACTATATTAGCTGTAACCGTAATTCTACTCTTTTAACTTTCCAGAAATTGCTAGAACTGTCTCGTGCTGCCGATTTGAAAAGTTATAAAAGCTGGAGAGAAACAAACATCTCAGCATTAGCTAAATGTCTCCGAAACAATAATTACAACATAGGTCCCATTCAAACTACTAGAGGCTTACTCTATTCTAATAATGAAATCTCTGAAGAAATAGCTACCCACCTCGAAAACACCTTTACCACCCCTAATATTAGTAACCAGGACACAGATGAAGATGTCGAAAATTTTGTAAAAAACCTAAACTCGATTAATGGTCATGAACATGTCAAACCCACCTCACCTAATGAAATAAACAACATTATCAAGCGATTAAAAGCTCGTAAAGCCCCTGGATTTGACGGAATCTCAAATAAAGCACTCAAAGTTCTTCCGAAGACATACATTGTTCTGATTACCAACATAATTAATGCTTGTTTAAGGCTAAATTATTTCCCAGGACAGTGGAAGCACGCAATAATCACAGTTTTTCTAAAACCGGGAAAAAATCCAAAGGATGTCAACTCCTACAGGCCTATAAGTTTACTACCAAGCTTAGCCAAAGTATACGAAAGAGTTCTTCAGAAAAGGCTTGTTGAGCATCTAGAAAATAAAAATATTCTTAGTCAAGATCAATTCGGCTTCCGTAAAGGCCACAGCACAGTTCTACAACTGCTTAATGTAACAGAATATATTGCTGATGCTTTCTCAAAAAAGAACACCATAGCAAGTTGCTTCCTAGATTTAGAAAAAGCATTCGACAAGGTGTGGCATGAGGGCTTGCTCTTTAAGCTGCACCTTGCTCGACTGCCTGTTAACTTCATCAAATTGATTAAATGCTATTTAAAAAACCGCACATTCCAGGTTAAAATTAAAGATTCACTATCTGCAAGAAAAAGAATCAGAAGCGGAGTGGCTCAAGGAAGTGTCCTTGGCCCCTTTCTTTTCAATGTCTTTATTAATGACATGCCTACACCATTAAATTCCAAAATTGTAAAATTTGCGGACGATACTGCAATTTTGACGAAATCCATAAAGCCGCAACTCGCCGTCGATAAGCTGGACATTGCAGTCAACCAAATTATCCACTATTTAAATAATTGGAAGCTTAAAGTAAACCCTAACAAATGCCAAGTTTTAATATTCAGAAGGCACAGAAAATTCACTCCCATAGAAATAAACATCAAAATCAACAATCACCCAGTACCCATTGTTAATAAGGTCAAGTATCTCGGTGTTTATTTTGATGCCCAGTTACTTTTTAAAGATCATATAATATATACTTTGCAAAAAGCCATAGCCGCCAAAATTGTGATTCAACCCCTTATGAACAGAAAATCAAAATTAAGCTTGAGACTCAAAAGAAAACTGTATCTGGTTCTAATTAGACCAATCCTTCTATACGCAATACCAATTTGGGCTACAGTCTACAAAACGTACAGGAAAAAACTGCAAGTATTTCAAAACAAAACTTTGAGAGAAATTACAGATTCCCCATGGTTTGTGCGAAACCTTCAACTACACAAAGATTTAAAGATCAACCCAATAGCTGATCAAATTCTTTCAACATGTCACAACTTTTACCAAAATATTAACAGCTCATCCTATGATCATATTCGAGAACTAAGTAACTACGATCCGACCTTAGAAATAGCTGCCAAACGGCCGCGCTCGATATTCCACAATTCCAAGTGGTAAATACTTAAACCAAGAGACTTTGTTCTTTAATATTATGGACTTGATCGGCACCAGATCTGACAAAGCTCAGGTTTATAATTTAAACCTCACAGTATTATCTGTGTTTTCATATTTGTGTAAATGTAAATATCAAGAGACTTTGTATTCATATGGACTTGATCGGCACCAGATCACACAAAGCTCACGTTTATATTTCAAGTTTTCCAATAGTGCAATTTGTGTTTTTCATAAAGTGTGTATAGTGTATAATCATAACGCTGAATTTATTCAGTAAAGACTCAAAAGACAGAGACTTTTGTGCTTGGAAAGGACTTTGTTAAACTTACCTATGAAGCAGTCAACTGCATGGACAGTAAATTAGTGGTGACCCCATCACATGACCTTTATCAGCAGATTTCCAGTACCATTATGTCATGCATTACTATCGATGCTTTCCTATGTCTGTACTTACATGTACATGTATAGCTTCGCCAATTTCGGCGCGGCAGTATTGCCTTTGTTTTTATAATCATCGCCTAAGGGCAGAAATTACCAAAAGTACCGGTAAAAGTTGTTTTTGCAACTATAAGCCGTAAGATCAAAGAACCGATTACGATTAACATCTCAGCTCAGTTGTTTTAATGAGCTTTGTTGTTTACGTTGATCGGATTAGCTTTTTCTGTGCTTTGCGTTTTATTTAACATTTTTAGTAGTTTAAAATATAGCTACTGATTATATTGGGTGATATTGCAATATTGTACGAATATGTCTGAGGAAAGTTCCACCTTTGTTATATTTCTTGTGATAAGAATAAATTTTATTAACTTTTTTTAATCGAATATGTGCCTTCAAACTATTAGAACCCGTACGCATGCAACGATATTATATAAACACCAGGACTGTTTCAACAATTGTTTTTTTACACCAAAAGCAGATTTTAATGTTCTTTTCATAGATACTTGTTTATCTTCTGACCGGCTTCTGAATTCCATCTTCAAAGAAATTTATTGCCTAGTTTGGTAACCATTTTTGATACCCAACGTGAGCACAACTTCCGATAATTTAAGCGTTCTCTTGTTCTGTTCTTTTATACAAAAATGTAATAGTATATCACACTTTTGTTGAAACTTCGGGATACACTGAATACTTCTTGAAACTGAAGGCAACATCATAAATAATTATGAAATCATAAAAAGTCTGTTTCTTCAAATGTTTCCGTCAACTTTCTACAACGAGTCACTTTTAATCATGGATGGTCACCTATATCATCTCTCATCACCAAGCTTAACGATTTTATTATTATGTATATAATGTAGGTGAAAATTACATTGAGAAGTAAATTAAGCCCAAGATTTTATGCAAACATTTTTCCTAGTGTTTATGTAATGTTAAAAAATATTCGCTTAAAAATATACTTCGAAAAATATTTTTTTAACGTTTTCCCTTATTTAAGATTAAAAAAGATTCGAATTCTTAATTATTTAAAGGTTTGCATGTCTTATTCCTAGCCTCTAAATAACAGAGTTGGGTTCATTTAATGAAGGCTGCACGGAGCACTTGTCTGAAGTTTCCATTACTTATGGAATGTGTAATCTGAATAAGAACCTGTTTATAACAGAAATCCTTCATGAAGGTATTTACTCGTAGGCAAATAGCCTTCAAGTTCTCCGCTACGATTTTTTTTAAAAAAAGCAACCTTTAAAAGTGATCATCGTTAAAGAAACAACAGCGTGAATGGGATTAAGCGTATGATACATGTCTAATGCAGAATATTCTGGAACAAAATGATGAGGCGTAGCATTAATTATTGAGAAAAATGTTAAAGCCTTTCTGGAAAGGAGATTTTTATGACACTGTTATTATGTTTCTAAATCATTAAAAAGGGCAACAGATATGAAAGCAAAACAAAACAAAATATGTCTTATGGCATTGTGCTGTTGTCATGAAAGAGATTTACTTGACTGATCTAACGAAACTAAAGAGGAATTGAAGTGTATACTAAAAATCAATAGAAGTTATCGAACCTTCTCTTGATTGGTAGCTGTTATCTCTGTGGTGTAACAAGAATCATAAAGATGTTTCACCAAACAGTAAGAATCAAATTCCAAAAAAGGACAATGTGTTTATTCTTCTTAATAGGGTTAAGCAAAAATTTTGAATTCATTTTTTTCTCTCTCAAATGATGTGTGGTTTGTTTCCTTCTTCTACTCGCTAGTTGCTGACCAAGCACAGACGGAATAATTTAAATACTGACGAAGTCTTGTCTACATAGGTATGTTCGTTGTTTTTGTTATATGCAACGTAACATAAAATCAGTCTCCTTTCGCATCTTCATGAAGGCAGACCGACTATAAAGAGGACAGACCTAGAATATTTTGTCAAATTCAAACAAAGAAACAGTATTTCTTTATACTAATTGTTAACGTAGCATACCTATCCAAATTGTCTGCATATGTACAGAGTATGTATTACAATAGACTGTCTAAACTCATTTCATAATAGAAAGAGACAGAAATTAATTCTGAAACTGATGTTACCTAAGCATATTTAGTTTCAGCTACTTCATGCATTTGCATTCAGCTTTCCTAATGTCAGAATTTTGTGTTATTACATCAAAACCTATATGACATGGATAAATACGTATTGAATAAAACAGCATGATGCTATTACAAAAACTAAATTTCATTTCTTTGCATTGACATATTTAGTACGTACTCAAATATTATTATGAAAGTCTGGAATGTTGTAACTGACACCAGGAGAAGCTTAAAGGAATGTTTTATCGTAAGATAAATAAATTTTGAATACTGTAATTATAAATTCAATTAAAATTTTTTTATTTTACTTTCGAGAAGGAATTATTTTCATAATTAAAGACACAATGGAGAACAAACAATTGAAATACGAGTGTTCTCCTTTCCATATGCCTTGATGATATGTTGCTTTAAATTTTTCGAAAGAGAAAAATTATTGTCTCATTCATCCCATTGTTTTCTCATATATTTAATTTTCATGGAATGGAATAAATAAACACTTTTTTCTTTCTATTTTTATTAGGCAAAAAAAGTGTTTTCATTTTAGTGAAATAAATTTTTGATAGATTTAATAGAATTTGACGTACATCTTAAGAAAAAGAACCGAAATGAAAGAATATTTGGGAAAACTTAAGTGTCAAAAAACAATTATAAAAACTCAGAAATTTAATTACGCGCAATTTATTAAAAACGTAATCATACAGCTTTCACGAATATTCAAGAAAATACACTCCCAAGACCAGAATTATGAAATCACCTGTATTCTGACGAGTTTAATATTCTTCGTTTGACTACAGCAAATCATGCAATTGTTATCTGCCTAAAAGGAGGGCTGTTTTCTTAAATTAAATCCTGGAGTAAATTAGCCTATAGTTCGGATACCTATACGGAAAATCATAAAAGTATTTGTGTAGTCAGCTCGTTAGTAAGTTTCGAATCCTGGTCGAACTATCGAACTACAAGTTGTTCAGCAGCTTTAATTCAGAGGAAAATACTAACTTCTAGGCCACAGGAGGACGATTAGAACACATCATGCGATAGAAATTCAGATATCGTTGGATTTAAATATCGTTCCTTAAAATGCTTGAAATATAAATTCTGGCTCATTTAAATTTTATTAAGCACATACTGCGATATTTCAAAGCCACATTTTTGCTTTGAGAGGAATCTGTTTCTCCTGGTGCAACAGAACTATTAGGATGTAACCGAACTATTTTAACGAACGACATTTAGTGGCGACCAGAACAACTTACAGAAGTCGACTTTCAGCTGCGATGAGGATAAGTTCCTAAATGTGTTTATTAATTATGTCTTCGTTCTCAAATTATATCTCAAATTATATCCTCAAATTATATCTTCATAACTCCAAAGATAATTCTCAATGTTAGGTGTTCCATTTTGGTGTATATTCTCTTTATAACTCTTTCTATGTATACTTAAAAACACTTTTAGAACTAGCTGGCGTTTGCTTGTATAGAAGAATAATTACATTGGGATAGAAACTCATCATTATCTGATCTGACCAGTGACCAAGGGTTAAAACTATTGAGAGTAAATATTCTTTGCTGGGTTCGATTTCGGTACTAGATCACGATGGCTTCGCATGTGCCATATCAGGTCACTCTAGCTAGTCACTGCCAGTGTCATGTAAGGTGAGTGTAGGCGTATGCTACCTGTCTCTTTGTAAATGAATCAACGAAGTACTGAAGTTCGAAAATGCATCGTGCATGGCATTGCGTATATGTAACTAGATATTCCAATGTACCACTAAAAGCCCAGACTTAATAATGTGAAATTGTAATTTCATTGTAACATGGTTTATATGGGTGCAAGGATATGCTGGGTGATTGAAAATGTATTAGAAGAACAGTTCTTATGCATTATCCTGTCGGCTGCGAAGCTGTCGCCAAGCAGCACAATTCAGTGCATTACATAAGCCTGACATCGAAAACACAAACAAAACACTCAAATAACATCTGCGTTTTCATTTGATGTAACCACGGATTAACAACAACAAAGCGAAACATTGCGATAAAGAGGATATTTATTTAAAAAGGAATGCGGTTCGAGAGCTGCAGAATTATGTTTATGATTGCACTTTCATTTATTCGCAGCTAATCGAGATGATTAACGTCTGCTAAATGAAGAAAGAAGAGCTGCATATGTCAAACAAAACAGTAGCAACAGATTGGAAGAATTACTGCAAGAAATCAGAAAGCCTTACAAAATGGTAGAAATCGACGAAAGCTTTTACATGAAGACTGATCAATGATTTATTGTAAGAGCTGCGGATACATGTGCGGCTCAGAATTCTTCAGAAACGATTGGCTCAGCTTTGGCGGGTTCTCTTAGTTCAGCAGTAGTCAACTTTCATAGTCGATGTGAGTATCAGGCCGAAATTCAATAGACACCCAATAATGTAAAAAAATCAGTTTTTTAGAGAAATATGCAATTTCAGTCGCAATCTTTCTATGTGCATTTAGCCACTTGAGCGTTCTATAGTGGAGCAAGAAGAGTTGAAAGAAATCAAGCAAGCTAATGCAACTTCTATATTAGGAATAAGTATGTTTACAATTTCAGACAACTTCATTCTCTTCCTGACAGTGCTCAAAAAGGCAAAACCCCTCGAAGGCTTCTGCGACACACTGTCAAAGACTAGGGGAGTTTCGTACACAAAGCTTTTGAGCTAACCCAACTAACAAAATCTGTAAAGAATAAGTTGTATCATTATGATGGCCAAAATGAAAGGCAGAAAGTTTTCTGCCTCTCAGCATCGATGGCTCTTATGAATCGCGCTGCCCAAAACAGTTTCTGATATATAATGTTCTTCAGCAGATACAGTAGTGTTTAAGGTTACCTTTGCTTCTAGATAAAAATGGTTTTTGTTTGTATTCCTCACTGCCTTTAAAATTTGTTTAAAGCCTTTTGAACTACCTTCTGAAATTACCTCTTCCTCCATATACCATGACAATAAGGGTTTGAAGTTAAATAATTCGAGATGGCAAATCTCGAATCGAAATTAAATATTTCGAAATTCAAAAATCTATATTAAAATTAAATATTTCGAGCTTTAAAAATTTGAAAACTTGCAGAAAATTCATATTTAATATTTGATATCAACATAATCCTATCTATAAATTTTGAATATACAATATATTTTTTTACTATCAAAAAATGAACAATTTTGAAGTCTGTATGTTCCTGGAATTCGTGTTCCGAGGAAAAACTGCGGAACCTAGCTGCACCAAATTTTACACACACATAATCGTCCATCCGAATATGTGGAGCTCAAATCCGAAATTTTGAAATGTTTTAGTTTTATTTATTTTATGTTTTATGGGAACTTGATGAAATTTTGATTAACAAATTCAGTAATTTAAAATCAGTGTGTTGCCAGTAATTTTAAAGCAGTGTGTTAGTTTTATTTAGTCCGAAAACTTACCGATTTTAAAGTTATATGTCACTATTCCCACCGGCATACGAATTTCAGTTTTTTCTTGAAACTTAATTATTTTTATTGATTAAAAAATGAGGTATTTAGAAACAATAAACGCAGTTCTTTTTCTCTATTAATATGGCGATCAGCGACGAAAGTGACTTACTTATAAAATAATCATTTTCGTATCTTTGAAATGTAAATTTGAGTTTCAATCGCTTATATATTTCAAACACTCATATATATACATATTTGATTCTGAAAGCTTCTACACAATTATCTTCATTTCTAATCCCCAAGGCAGACCAGCGGCCGAGCGGTAAAGTCGCTGAACATTGGTAGCTCGATTCGGGCTCCGAATCCCAGCGAACGAACTAGGTGCATGGGCCTTTTCGTGGTTTTCACCATGTGTAACTTCTGTATGAGCGAAATTTCCTTAGAAAGTCCTCCACGAAGGCATCCCTCACCTTAGGCAGATAGCTCTCGATTGCTTTACCGTAATGAAATAAACCAAACCTAGTCCCTCAATTTCCTAAACTAGCCTTGTATAAGTTTAGGTTGTTTGAATAAGTCAAAGCATACAAGTGCTGTCTGCCTGAGGGATGGAACGCCTTCTTAGAGCTTTTTCTAAACGAAACTGGCAGGTTATATGACAAAAACAACGAAAATCGATTATACAACTAAACTATTCGCCCGAAATTGAAGACCTCGTCAAACTACTAGTACTCAGTGGTCTTAAGACATCGGCCACTAATGGGCACATAGTATATAAGGTATTCTGAATGTTGATGTTAACGGTTTGTCACTGGGTTAACGCTTTTAAATTTGATGTATTTATTTTTTAAAAAAACATTTTTTTAATTATCTAAATGACAGAATGGATATTAAGTGAATTTTTTATTCATATCATTATTTTGGTCTTTTACCGGATACCTTCTGTTTTCACTCTTTAACCTGAAGGAATTAATCAACCTGCGTAAATTCAACGGGAAGTTTCAAAACCGCGATCATATATTTCTAATACCGCTGTTCATTTGATCGCAAAACTTTCCTCATGACGTATGTACGCATTTTCTCGAAAAACCGCAGGCAACAAATTACTTCTTTCAGTTCATTGTTCCGTAGTTTCATTGATAAACTACAAATATTTTTTTCTTGTCACGGTGTCGAGGAAATACGCCCACAGTAACGGAGTTTGTGAACTTGAGGTAGAATGTTTCTAAAACTCTTCTTTTTTAACACTTTAAAGAGGCGTTAATGTTTTAGTATACCAATAGAATGGCATCCTGGTAAAATAAAATCTACAGATACAATAATGCCTCAGAAATTTATGGATGAAGAATAAGAGAAAAGGATTGAAAAGAGACTGGAAGTAGTATTTATTATCCATATCTGTTATCAACTTTTGTCACTGAGCTAAACACAAGATCTTCAATTTATTTTCCAGGCGTGCTCACTCACAATTGATTCTCAGAGGACAGTCATTCACAAAAGCATAAGTGTTTAATTTATCTTTCAAAACGCACTTTAAAAAACTTTAATCTACCTTCAAAAATTTAAAACTGTATTTTACTATTTTAATAATGTATCTATTTGATATTAATTGAAATTATATTTGATTTATAATTATAGTTTTTCATGAATAATTTTAGCTTTGTTACAATTGATAAGAGATTTCTCTAATACCTTTCGCTCTATTATATGGAGTACATAATCATTTTCTTTAAATTTTTATGAGGATGCCCTTTTCAGTTTTCTATTAATTTTTTAGTTTTTTGAAACTTTTAACTGTAAACACCTTTTTTGAAAAGTTAGACTGCTCCTTAAGTTGTAAGTTTTGCAATTTACATTAGATTAAATTGATAATTTCAGATGACACGTTACAATTTTGATTTATGGCTTTAAAGTTTAGATCCGAGATAGAAAATTTGAAAAAAAAATAAAATTAATGTAGTACCAAGTAGGACAGAAATATTTTCGGTGCTGACTGTATAAAGCGGTTTCAAAATTTAAGAAATGAACTAAGCCCTCGGCAGGATTTAAACTTTGGCCTTACCGACTGCTACTCGCGCGTACTTCTAATTGCGCTACGAAGGCTTTCAGTGAAGGAGAAGAAAATTCTGAACTCCTCCCCACTGAATTGGTGATGGGGAAGAGAGATGTCTAGTTATCTAATCAAGCTAGCGAAGAGTTATCGTCAATCAAATGTAGACGTGCGACACTGTAGAGAAATTAAACTTTTTTAATGCCACGGAACATGAGACAACAGGGATGCCTTCGCCCGGGGTTCGAACAGTGGACTATTGCTTGCTGGATATGCATCCAATTTCACTATGAACGCACGCAATGAAAGAGGGGAAAATTACTTGTAACTTAAAAAAACACGGTAAGAAATGATTCCAAGTAAAGGCTCAAAATGTTTATCGAAGCAAGTTCATCACTATTATATTTGTATTATCATAAACAGT
>KK116302.1:19413-45421 GCA_000611955.2 Stegodyphus mimosarum
AACAAATAAGGCAATAAAAAAATAAATTTTGTTTTTTTTATGCAGTCAGTCTGCGATGTTAAATATCCGGATATAACCAGTCTACTTATGTGAATTGCCAGACACTTCAAGGATATTATTGTATGATTTGATGTAATGGGTTTGGATAAAAGCTCTTTCTTGAT
Source organism: Stegodyphus mimosarum (assembly GCA_000611955.2). Classification (NCBI taxonomy): domain Eukaryota; kingdom Metazoa; phylum Arthropoda; class Arachnida; order Araneae; family Eresidae; genus Stegodyphus; species Stegodyphus mimosarum. The sequence goes on from KK116302.1 coordinate 19,578, forward strand.
AGCTAAATCGTAAATCTATTTCAAATATATATTTGGATATCAATTATACCATGTTGCGTTTGTAATAAACAAGAAAACAATTAATTCTAAAGGACTTCTCCTGAGTTGTTTTGATGCTAACATACAGGTTTCGAAGGTGAATAACGAAAAATGATGTATTAGCACTGCATTTTTGCTATTACTGAAAATTCAACATGCCATTATTTGTACACAGTTTCATAATTTAAAGAATCCAAAAAAATTTCGGGCAGCTGGAAACACAGTTCTTGCTGTTTATACGTGTTCAAATAACATTTATTAATGACTGCAGTCACATTAAATTTTTAATATGAGGCTTTTTGTATATATTTATGAATGAAGCTTTGTCTAGCGAATATGATTGCTAATAAAATATGTGCAAAATAAATTTTAAAAGCAACCTATCGTAATTACGTTGTTATAATACATTAAAAACTTACTGAAATACGAATTTATTAGAAATTTATCACTTTTTGGATCATTCTGTTAACTTTCATGCAGATTAAGCTGATATGAAAAATGTTTATAAAACAGTTCTAACTACAACAAACTTTTGTGTCACAGTGAGCATCCATACATAAATCGGCAATAAAACAACGAACTAAAAATTAAGTAAAAGAGGAAGTATTGTGCATTGAAAAAATGAAAAAGGCAAAAACATTGAAAATGCCATTAATAATACCTGTCTACCATTCTCCGTTTCAGCTGAGAGCAGCAGCAATGCATTAAATGTAATCAGCCAATATTAGTCACCTTTCAATTTGTAAAGCTTGAACCTTACGTAACTGGTTAAGTTAAAAAAATAGAAAACAATAAAACCCATATAAGGTTAAAAGCTATGTTACCTAGCGAGTTATATGATCTAGAAATGTGTCAAAATGTTCTTTTACAAATTAAGATTCTGCAAATTATTGATGAAATTATCTTGACAAAAATCAAATAACATATTACGCAAAAAGTCCTAAAACTGGAAACCTCTATTATGAAAACATAGACGTGCTTATGCATACACACACGTACAAAAAAAATAAACAGCCTTGCAAACAGTTACTAAATTAATAAAATCGACTAATACCAATGGACTTAAATCTTGTAACCGTAAACAATTTTTAAAGAAAATCCAGGAAAAGAAAACAAACATGTAATATTGAATATCTTTTCAGGAAATAATAAAATTTCAATAATATTTTCCATTTATAATAATAATTATTAGTTTTTTTAAATTGTTTTTTAATATTTTCATGAAAGAACTTTTTGATACATTGCCATATCATATTATTCACTGTGCTAAAATAAAATTGTGCCATCCTCTTTTACAGTTTCATTTTCATACCTTACTACTCTTTTTTTAACCAGATAGTAAACTTATAGCTATTTACAAATACCCATAGCTGTACATTCATCTGAAAAATTAAGTCATGTGGAAGTATAACACAGAGCTTTCAACCTTATATTTTTATTTTTCCTAATTTTATCAGTCACGTAACAGTCAAGCTTTAAAATCTCAGAAACGTTTCAAGTAACTATTGACTGCTTGCCAGGACGCTGCGCGTTGTTCTTGCCCTGCACCCCGAGGAAGCAGCCCATGATAGAGAACATCTAGTGCTCGTACAGCATGTAATCTTCCGAATTTATTTACTTTTCAGATGACATCAATAAAATTGTCGTTGTTTTAAGCATTTCTTTTAGTACTATCTGGACAGCTTCATCAGAACAGGTAGAGATTCACTTTTTAGTCATGGCCGAGAGCCGAGAAACCTGCTGCGTAGTTAGCTGGAAACTCTATATATTGGACAACCTGATGGAGTTTTAGAATAAGAGCGGCCATCTTGGTGGTTAAACATAATTTATTTTTTGGATGACGAATTTCTTAGCATATATTTTCTTAATTCGTGTACTAAACGCATCTTACGGGTTTAGATACGCAATGGCATCATACGAGTTAACAGAGGCTAAGGGACAAGTTGCGAGCAAGAAAGCAAAGGGGCACAGTTGAGCTACATTTAAGCTTGGAAAGTCTTTGCTTTAATAATGAGCAGCTATTGGACAAAAGGTCAAGCAATGTAGATATGCAGGAAAGTTATTGATGCCTTAAAGGGCTTACGCTTTAACTGAAAATTAGTAATTTAAAGGTCTATTAGCAATTTATTCCAATTAAGTTTGTCACCTTAATTTCAGACATAATCGATGATTCGCTTGTCTAGCAAGATTGAAGGAAGTTGATTTCAAGTGCCACGCAGTGAAAATCCTACATACCCAAATTACCCTTACAACAATTCGAAAACAACTAAAATTTTATTTTTGACAAAACTACTAAAATACGATATTGCCACTCAGGTTTTTCTTTAATAAATTTTAAATTGCTAAGTAATTGGCATTCATCTGGAAAATAAAAATAACATTTAAATAAATGCTTCAAAATATACATTTTAGAATAATTATGCATTTCCAATATTTTTTGTCGTCAGTTACAATCAAGAATTGCGAGTAAATTTTAAAATTTTCGCCAATAATCTAGCCGCTCCTCTTGGTATCGCAACTAGTTAACTGTTTCCAATTACGTAAAGATTTGCACTTTTCAGGGGACCATTTAGAACACTTACCGTGAGAACTAATTCGTTTTTGATTTTGGGATCGACTTCCACTTCTTTGAAGAGGATGCTCACACTTATTATACCGACAATGTCTTGATACAATTTAAAAATTTGCTGTTCAAAGAAGACACTTTTAAATACAGTGCTACAGTTTTGGGATGTTTATGATAGTTAAGTTTTCCGATTCGTTTTTCCTATATTATTTTTAAAGAAATTAAATAATGAAGAATCTGCATGTATGTACATATATTCCTTGCATAATGAAAAAAAAAGACAGTACATAGAGCCATCCAGTTTTGAATAACGTAATGCTCCATCCAAAAATATACGCCTCGAAGCCTGAATTTTTGAATACCAAATTTGTTAGCTCAAACAGGCATTATTCCAGAAGGGCTGTTACTCTCGAAACGACATCAAATCACTAAAAGCATTGAATTACTTTTCAAATTGTTGCCACCAAATATTATCGCCCTCTATTATATTTAAATAAAATTAAATAATGAACAATATTTATGAATGCATGTATGTTTCTCGCACTGTAAAAAACAATGATACCTAGTACCATCAAATTTTGAATAACGTAGTTTTCCACCCGAATTTTGGAAGCCCGAAATTTGAATTTCGAATTTGTTTTATTATCTGTTTGTTATTTTATAAACTTTAACGAATTTTTGATTAAAAAACACAACTATTTCGAAGCAAGCGCTGGAAACACTGTAAGGAATAAAACATTTTTATCTCCAGCGCGCGGTACTATCCCTCAGAAATTCTAAAGATATGCTGTTTTTAAAATATTGTTACGAAAAATTCGGCGGTTGCGCCTGTATGTAAGCTTTCCGGCATAGCACTAGGGTTGCCATAAAATAGTGTATGGCAGGGTTGCCAGATTGGCGACTTTATCGCCCATTTGGCGACCAAATTGGCGATATCCCATGGTCCAATCGGGAAGCTTCTAGAATAATTTCCTGTCGAGATATTTCTCGAAACATGTGGAACTTTAAGAAAAGCTATTTAAACCCTTGCGTTTCTGAGAGCAGTTAGTTGAGTTGCGAAGTTAGTTGCGAGTTAGTTGTTGCAAGTTGCGAGCAGTGTGATTAGTTGTGAGAATAGCTGCTACGCGAGAGTTCTGTGAACGGAAAGCAATCGAGATAGTGCTTTGCCGTGAAGCTATCTTTACAGTATAGCTTGAAAGTGGATTGGTGATTGTTCCACGGTGTTTTATTATAAGTTTAGTGTTGCCGTGAAGCTACCTGTACAGTTACAGCCTGAAGCTGTGTTGCTGATTGTTTCAGCGTATTTATTGTAGATTTTCGACGCTTTTAAAGGTGATTTTGGAACTGTGCTGTAAATAGTGATTCCTGTAAATAAATTGTGCTTTTTATTGTTCTGCATCGTGTTTTCATCGGATACTCTCAAATCTACGAACCCGTAAAACGCAACAATATTTTGCTCTCGAAACGTGTATATGTGTGCGAATTTAAAAAAAAAATTGGATGTAATATAAAATATGAAAGCTTTCAGATATTTTTATACATTATTTTACTATTTATTTCCTATTTTGAAAAACTTTAATCATTTATGATTAACAAACTCAACGATTTATTAGCTAGCAGTGGCAACACTGTATGGAATAATACATTTTTATCTCCAAGGCGCGAGACTTTCTGTCGTCCATTCTAAAGATATTCTGTTTTCAAATATTTTGTAATTTTACTGTTGAATTGAATTTTATGTTTCATAGGTTCAAAGAGCGTGACATGTAAATAAGTTAATACATAAAATGTTAATAGTAAACAAAATTAGCCTTCTTATTAAGAAAACTGAATATTGATACGACGAACTGAGAAAAGACTGAAAAAATCTTAAAATGTGTGCCGACACTTAACAGTACTTCGGGAATTCTAAGCATATGCTGCCATGCACCTTTTAAAAATTTTGTGATTTTGTTGTTGAACTGCATGCTGCGCCAGTGCGAAGAAAACGATGTTTAATAATGAAGTCAAAAAGCTAAAGAAAAAAGAACAGACTGGTAGGCTTCGAGCTCAGAGAGAGCGTAAAACAAACATTTTTGAGCGACCGTTATAATCTGTGCTGTGTTGTTTGTGTTATGATGTCATGGGATGACAAAAACGTGATTTTTTCTAAATACATCGTTACATTTTAATCCATTTTTATCCATTACTTAACAATACGAAATTTACGTAAAGTGTTAGTTGTATAAGTCAAAACTTAGCTTTATTGCTTATATAACACAAGTACCTTTTCTTCTTCAAAGGAAAATGGATAATAAAGAGTTTCAAACTAAGATTTATTAATTTTTTTATTTTATTTTTAACTGTAATTTATATTTTTTTGAATTTTCTGCTGACTTGCTCAGAATTAGTCTTTACGTGTTCAGTCGACAGTGTGAGACTATCAGAGAAATAAGTTTTCAAGGAAGAAATTAATTTACAGCGGTTTTATGTCTTACAGTGTCGAGAGGAATGAAACATGTTCGGCACTCATTAATTGTCCCGGTTTAATATGTGAAATACTTACCCCTTAAGTGTTACACGGGGAATTCTTTGTATTTTTAATTTTAAAAAAAGCACTTACCCCTTGAAAAATTCTGTTTGAAGCACTAAACAGGGTTGATTAATTTATTTTTTCGTTTTTTCTTTAATTTTAATGATTACATCACTGTTTAAATATTTTAGCTTTCCTAACAAAACATTTTGGTGTCCATCTTTGACTACAACACTATTTTCGCTTTTAATATAACGACGCCATAACATCCCTATATTTATTTCCTATATTTTTTCTCAGACAGGATAATTAATCTCTTCTGATCTCAATTGTATATGTATATATATAACGGAAAAATGGGCCTTTAAAATAATCCAGCACAAACGCTGCTAGGATTAATTAAATGTTAAAATAGAGAGATTATCTCTTCTTTTTTTCAGCAATAATATTTCACTTATTCGTTATTTTAATTTTTATTATTTTTTTTAAATTTTCTACTGCAGTTTTGTTTTACGTAACTTCAGAAGACAAGTCATAAATTTTAATCGCTTTTTCAAAATGTGAGGGAAAGGCTGATAAATAACAGTTAAAGTATATCTTTCTTAGAAAATTAATCTAGCTTACCTAAAAGTACAATGAAGATCTTAAGATAGTTTAGACGTCACACTGAAAACGGTTCGACTGGAAATACACCTATAAGGATGTGTTTAGTTCAAAGAACAAATTCTTGAAATAATACAATAAATACAAGTTTGGGGCTCAGCAGTCTTGTATTTATCATATTGTAAGCTTAGGAATTCTGAAATGGGTCGAGAATCCGAACAATATTCCTATCCTTGTTTTACGATGCTTTTAGAATGCGTAATTTTTCATTAAAAATAATCTAAAATTCAACGATGTTCCAATTACTTTCCCGTTCATTGAATACCAGATTATTATTTTTTTAGTGTATAATTTGTAGTGTTTTTTAGTGTGTAATAAACCTTATTAGGGATCACATCCGTGAAATAATCTCTTCTGAAAGTAACCATTATTCCTGGTATTTCTGACAACAAAAGGAAACATTGGTACTTCAATGAAATTACTTTGACAGTCCCCCCTCTGAAAAAGAAAATCATGCAGATTCGTAGATGGTTGTCTTTAGAAAGTTTTAGTTCTTTTTCATACCAAGTTCGTTTCAGAGAAAAGCAAGGCACACTACTGGTATTATATAGAGTTAATTTATAATGAACTGTAAATATTCAATTTATGGTACCTTTTTATCATTTTATTTCACGAATAAAAGCGGAAAAGGTCAGATAAATCATAATGGAATTACTTGTTCTCCATCTGTGCCTGAAAAGTGTTTAAAATCACGAACAGGAAAACACAAACAATGATTACGCAGTCCTTTAAGTTTATACAATGAGCTTCGTGTCACGGCTTTCTGTCAAAAATATTGTACCTTAACTTTCACTTACCGTAATCTATTAAATAAGTTAAACTTGAAACACGTTTTCCTCATGTGAGTTACTTGCGTGCGATTTCCGCGTTATAGAACTTTCTAAAGTAGAATAAAAAACAATACGATTGGAGAAAAACGTGCTACTTGAAGATAGCAAGTTTAGATAGCACTTTAGATATATTTTTTAAAAATAATAAAAGGAGAGATTCATTTACTATATTCTTTTAGTTATATATAGAGCAGCAACTTCCATCAACTTATTTTCACGTAATGTAATAAGTTTATGTAATTTCGTATTATGATTGTATTTTTCTGAACTGTTTAAATGAAAAGATAAGTCATCATGTAAAGCAAAAAGTACCAAAATCATATAAAAAAAGGTCCATTAATTAATTATATGTATTTATTAATTTTCGAAAAATTAATAGGTTATTTAATTGATTAAACATATTATAAAGAATTTTCATTCTTAAAATACTTTTTTTCCCTGGTAATCCTCTATACCAGCGGTTCTCAATCTTTTGACTAGCGCGTATGATCTAAACAAAAATTCAAAAACTTTAATACCACCAGTACATTTTACAATAATTATTTTTGATATCTCAGTAGAAATAATAACAAAATATATATATTTCCATTTGACAACCTATTCGCTATTTGTATTAAATATGCACGCATAAAAATAGTAGATTAAAAATTGGTTAGCATTTTAATCTTCAAAATTTAAATTATCATACTTTAATTCAAAAATTTAGTGTGAAATTTGGGATCAATTTATGTCTTGTCTTAGTTATAACCGTAATTTAGGCTCCACTTTTAATTTTGTTCTGTATTTTTCAAATATAATACGGAAGAAGATGCTTGCTTTCACAAATAGGCTGTGCGTAAAGGCAATAAAAATTTAATAGTTTTTTTTTAAATGCCTTTAAATTCTTTTCTCAGTTCAGCCAAGAGTTAATTAGTGCATTATTGAAATCTTCAGTTATAGTTCGATTACAAAAACTTTCTATCAATTGTTCTTTTTCTTCAAGAGATAAAATTTCAGGTACGTTTGAACAAAATGCATTTCTAACTCAATTACTTTTTTTTCATAATCCTCGAGAAAATACATGTTGAAATTATTTATTAATGAAGAACAGTGATTTTTAATGAAGGGTGCTAATTTTTTTTATTTGCAAATTATTTTCGGTTAATAAAACTTTCTAAAAGTGGTAAAAAGCTTAAAATATTTTTATCCAATTCTTTGATTATTATTTCGAGTTTTTTTATCATTGCATTTATTTATATCTAATGGTAAATAAATTAACACTTTGGTTTTGTAATTATAAATTTAATTCATTTAACTTTGCAAAAATATCAGCTAAATATGCTAAACTCGCCAACCATAACTCTAAATAAACGTTTTTGCAACTCAAATTTGGAATCACAGAGGAAATTTTGAATATATGATTAAAAGTTCAAAAAGACGATTTAAAATTTTGCTTCTGGACCTTACTTTGGAATGTAACAAAAGCGTTTCATGTTCACTGCGCATCTCTTGTAATAAAATCGTAAATATTTTTGAACTAAAAGTTGAGCTTTTAATAAAATTAACGATTTTCACAGCTTGATTCAAAAGAATTTTCAGTTTGGGTGGGGAGTGTTTTGGCTGCTAAGCTTTACGATGAATTCAGCAATGAGTAAATTTAGTTTCAAGTGCGACTTTCTTTGGTTGAGAAATAACATCGGAATGTTTTCCTGTCAAAGCATATGGCAATGCACTTATTCCAAGTAATATCATTCTCAGATATAAAATTATCAATTACTCTAAAAATTTCGTTTGAAGTTGCTGCATCATGAAGAGATTCACAAAATAAACACTCTTTGGCAGTTCGTTTATCTTCTTCGAAACGTATGTAAATTAATAATTGAACAAAATTCGTTATATCGATACTTTTATCCAATTGCAATGCGGAATAATCACTGGGTTTTATTTTTTGAATAAGTGTCTCTTTTATGGAATTTGACATTTGATAACGGCGTACTAGTAAGTTCATTAGGCGCGTTTTCGTTGAACAATGTTAAGCGGTATCTTTAGCTGCTGATATCATAAGGTTTTCTCCAATAGTGTGAACCTGCACAGGCTTGGCTTAGGTTTACTGGGTAACTAACTTCTAAAGCTTTTTTCGGATATTGTTCGGAGAACAGCCTTGGTTGCGCCAACTTGGCTTCTTTAAGGGTATGGGCGACATTTCATCATGCCAACGGAAGTAAATACTACAGAATAAATACTACAATAATAAATACTACAGTAATAAATACTAATAATAAATACTACAGATAATAAGTAATACTACAGATAATCCCTTAGCAAGGGAAAAGTATGACGGCTGTCTACCTAGAGGAAGAACGTCATCGAATGACAATCATTGCCTTCCATACCACAATAAGCTGTTTCTCCCTTTTTGGCGTCAAGGTTGTTCTCCGAACAATATCCTTTTTTTCACTTGAAGTAACAAATCCTTTCATTACTAGTTTCCTATTTTTGAACTCCGATAAATTTTTCTTAAAATATTCTTCAGATTTATCCTTTAAAATGGCACACTTTAATTCAAGATGTCTTTTAAGAAATGATGGTTACATACTTTGATTGAATTGTAGTTCACGGCAAACACAACATTGAGGTTCAAAGTGTATTTCATCTCCCTTCCAAGTAAATCCAAATGATAAATAACTTTCATAATATTTTCTATAAACAACTTTTCTTTTCTTTTCAATGTTCTTAGAGCTAATAGATTGTCCTGGATACATCACCGGTAATTTATCACTTTTCCGCTTAGTCAGTCCTACCATTTTTCCATTTTGAAAATCTGGGTTTGTTTTATTATTTTTTCTCATATATTTTAATGCGCATAATATTACGAGTTCTTCAAAAACAGCCGACGATATTCTCAAATCGCGTAGAAAAGTACGGAATACAAAGCAACAAGAAGACAAAATACCTGTTGTTAGAGACAGCAAATCGGCGTAAAAAATTATTCTAATTGAAAATAGATCAATATGAGCACGGAAATGCTGGAGACATAAAATGTATTCATGCTAATAAATCGAACAACAATGAGATGCTATTACCTTTTTATAGGAACTTATTTTTATTTCCTATTATGCAACATCCATTTCTATTACTCCTTTTAAAAACATCATTTATGACAAATTTTGTTATGTGTATGGATCAAAGATTACTTATGAAAAGAAAAATGGATTATTTTGCTGAAGTCAAATATGCGGTTAGTGACTTTGAGCAAAGCTCAGATCACACAAACTTACGAGTATTAGAGAAAAAAAACCTAAACAGGACTTTGAGGTATTAAATGTTTGAATTTAGTAGTTAAAATACTTTGTTCCGTTGCGTGCCACCTATTTTCTCTTGCGTACCACCGGTTGAGAATGGCTGGTCTATACTGCAATAGAAAGGACCTTAAATCAAATATAATATGGTTCTTATCTTCCGTAGTGGCCTTAGCGAGAAAGCAGATTTGGCACTTTTTTGCATTGTTCAAAAACGAATGCCAATCTTTACCAATCTGCGCCTGCGCGAGGGGGAAAAGAAAAGGTTACCGATTTATGCATACGCAAGAAATAAACGACTGACGATCTTACTAGATATTTTTCCGTGTTCCGAGTGGTAAAGTCGAACTGAACGTAGCTAACCCCGAGCTGATATTTTCGTTGGGTTTTCCCCATATGTGATGTGCAAACGAACCGGTTCCCTTAAAAAGTCCTCCACGAAGGAATGCTTTCCCTTAGGCAGATAGCCTTCTGGGTCTTTGCCATAGTAATTAAATAAACTAAACCAAACTTTCTAGGTTTTCGTCATTGTGTCAAGATAGCGGTTTGTTCGTTATAAAATACCACTTATGCTCCCATCAAAGGGAAAAGAAACTGCTTGTTTGAGGCATTTTTTGCAGCAACTGCTAAACTGTTACCACCAGAAAGAGTCAAATTTCTAATACGTTTATATGTACAGATATTTTAATAAATTACTAATAAAACTGCATCAAATAAAATAGCAGAATGAATTTTCTGGGGTTATATATGTGGGAATCGTGCCTCAACGAAGCACCAGATGTCGCTATCTACATCTACGGTAGGAACGCTCCAGGTAAACACATTTTCCACTTGGATAGAGAAGGCAGAGAGAAGCGGTCTAACCAAACGCTCGCGAAGGAGCTAAAACTAGACGCTTACCGGTTGCGCGTAGGTAATCGGATCTGGACTTATCCAAAGTGACCACACGTAGGTCAGCTGTTGTGTTGTGATACCTTTCCAAAACATTTAATCCATCTGTATATACTCATCCCGTTTATCTTTACTTCTGTGAGCCAAGAATAAAACCTGATACTTTGAACAGTGGGAGTGATCTCTATTTATTGATAAGACGTCACCCCCCCAACTATGGGGGCTCGAAGCCGGCGAACTGCAGCAAAGGTACTGTGAAACTTTTCTTCCTTTATTTCTTCAAGATAGTGCTACTTCTGTTTCATTTTTAAAATGAGTTTCTTAAATAATTCAAACAAGAGTGACTTAAAATTAATTGCTGAAAAAATTGGAGAGAATGTTCCAGAAAATGCCAAAAAAGCTGACATTAGAAAAATTATCGAAAATTCTGATGTCTTCAAAACGAACGTTGAATTTGTTCGTGCCGTCGTCAAATCGATCGCCGAGGATCGGACGCCTAAAACAAGTAATGAACACTATCTGTTAGAGATCGAACGTCTTAAATTAGCCCAAATTGAGAAGCAGATTGAGCTAGAAAATTTAAAATCACAATCATTATCGGGTGATAGAAGAAACGCGCAGACTAGTGTTGAAAATTTACTAAAAAGTGTTAAAACGCTTACAATCTCTGTTCCTGAGCGGCCAGAGGCATTGCATTTGTTTTTCATTTCATTGGAAAAAGCTTTTGTCACCAAAGAAGTTCCCAAAGACTTACAGGCTGAGATACTAATTAATTTGCTAGGGGTTAAAGCTAATAATGTTTTAACATATGCAACTGAAGAAGAATTGTCGGATTACGAAAAACTAAAAGCATTGTTTTTAGCTGAATTTCAGCCGACACCCAGAGAGATTCTTAACACCTTTAAATATGCTCAACGCGCAGCAAACGAGTCGCATGTTCAGTTTGCATCGCGATTGACCGCAACATTCGAATACTACTGTCAGGTCAGGGAAATACAAAAGGATTTTAAAAAGTTATGTGATTTAATTGTTGCAGATAAATTGTATGAAACTTTGGATTTTAAAACGAAAGAATACATAGGTATTCGCGAGGGGAAAACATGGTTTAATCCAACCCAATTAGGGCGGGAATGTGATTTATATTTCTCATCCCGAGGAAAATCGTTGTCTGAAATACCTAACCCTAAAATTCAGTCTAACGAATCGAAAGTGCGAAGTGTGCAGAACCAAAGTATTAAGAATGACTCATTCCGTCGAAGCAAACCGCATGTCATTCCGTTGACGCCAGAGAGATCATGTTATGTCTGCGGGGGAAAGGGTGAAAATTTTCATTTCGCGAGGGATTGCGTAAAACGTAAACAAACCGAATCGCATAAGGAACCAGAAAGAAAAAACAAAACAAGTGTTAATAACGTCAGTTTTATTAACGAGTTGCAATATGCTGATATTTTAGTAGAAAATAAAAAAGTAAAAGCACTTATCGATTCAGGCGCTCAAGTTCCGGTCATAAATTCATCATTCATTCAAATAAAAACACCGCTGGAGGGTAAAATAGTACTTAGCTCATGTTTTGACGAAAAAAAAGAGGCAGATATCGCTAGAGTAGGATTATCTTTAAATAGCAATTCACCAAGGTTAGAAATCATTGTTGCAGCCGTAAATAAATTATCTGTTCCTTTAATTTTAACACCAAACATTTATACTCAACTTCTAAAAGTAAGTCGGGAAGAAAAAAATAAAACATCTAATCCTAATACCGAAAATGATTTTAAAAGTGAATCATCGTTACAAGAGTGTTTTTTATTAAATTTTGCAAATGTGATTGACGAATGTGATATGGATTTCTTACATGTTACTGATGTGAATATACGTACGGATTTGTCATTATTGATTCGTAATTATAAACCAAATAAAACCAAAGACACGAATTTAAAAATGAATATTGTGTTAAAAGATGATATTCCAGTATCGCAACGGTCTCGGAGATTACCGTTTGCTGAGCAAAAAATTGTTGATAAACAGATAGACGAGTGGTTGCAAATGGGGATAATTAAACCATCTTGTTCCGAATACGCATCCCCAATTCTGTTATGTAAGAAACGCGACGGAACGCATAGGTTATGCGTAGACTTCAGACAGTTAAATAAAAAAGTAGTGAAAGATTCTTTTCCTATGGCCCAGGTAGAGGAAGTTCTTGATCATTTGGGGGAAGCGAAAGTTTTTTCAACTTTAGATTTGAAAAGTGGTTTTTTCCACGTTCCAGTCGATGAAAAATGTACGAAATATTTAGCATTCATTTGTCATGCAGGTTTATTTGAATTTTTAAGAGCTCCGTTTGGTTTGACCACAAGTCCTAGTGTATTTTTAAGATTTATCTATAATGTATTCAGGGAATTAATAAGGGATAATACAGTTGTAATTTACATGGATGATTTTATTATACCTTCCCGTGATGAGAAAGAGGGCTTAGAAAAACTTAAACGAGTTTTAAAAGTAGCTTCAGAATATGGACTAGAAATTAATTTTAAAAAATGTCAATTCCTTAAACGAAAAATTGAATTTCTCGGTTATTTAATTGAAGAAGGTACAATTCGTCCGTCCCCAAATAAGACGCTTGCAGTTAAAAATTTTCCTCAACCTAAGAACGTTAAGCAAATGCAAAGCTTCCTAGGTCTCACAGGCTATTTTAGAAAATTTGTACCTGGTTATTCGAAAATAGCCAAACCATTGAGCGATATGCTTCGCAATGGTGTAGAATTTGAATTTGGGCCAAGTCAGAAGCAGGCATTTGACCACCTCAAAGAACTTTTAAGCCGAAGTCCCGTACTTCACATCTTTCAGCAGGGAAAACCTTTGGAGTTACATACGGATGCTAGTAGTCATGGTTTCGGTGCAGTGTTGCTTCAACGCTCAGATGATGGACAGCTGCATCCAATCCATTACATGAGTAAAAAAACATCACCTCAACAAGAAAAAATGTCAAGTTATGAACTCGAAGTGCTAGCGATCGTCGAAGCCTTGAAAAAATTTCGAAGTTATCTTTTAGGCACAAAGATCAAAATAGTCACAGACTGCGATGCATTTCAGAAGACAATGCAGAAAAAAGATCTGACACCAAAGATAGCTAGATGGGCACTACTACTCGAAGAGTTCGAATATGAAGTTATCCACAGACCCAATCAACAGATGAGACATGTCGACGCATTAAGTAGGCATGCTGTGTGCATGGTCACTCGTTCGCAAAGTGAAATCACTACTAAGATCGCAACAGCGCAAGAAGCTGATGAGCGTCTGCAATTATTGAAAACTCTGGTCGAGAAAGGACTTAGAGATGACTATCTGCTAAAAGATAATGTGTTGTATCTGCAGGAGAGAGGTCGAGAACTCATCGTTGTGCCGGAAGCGATGGAATTCGAGATTATCCGTGGCATACATAACAAAGGACACTTTGCCGTACAGAAAACAGAAGATCTGTTGAAAAGAGATTTTCATATTTCGAATGCTACAAAGAAAATAGAGCACGTTATAATGAACTGTGTTGAATGCATCCTCTGTAATAAAAAGCGAGGCAAAGCAGAAGGCCTATTGAACCCAATTCCAAAGGACAATATTCCTTTAAGCACATACCACATCGATTTCATCGGACCCTTGCCATCTACAGATAAGAGATACCGACATATCTTTACAGTGGTAGATGCTTTTACAAAATTTGTCTGGTTTTACCCAGTCAAGACAACATCAACGGCAGAAGCTGTACAGAAGCTAAAAATCCAACAAGCTGTCTTCGGAAATCCTTCAAGAATTATCTCTGACAAGGGATCTGCTTTCACTTCAAAGGACTTTGAGGATTACTGCAAAGATGAAGGAATTCAGCACATACAAATCACAACAGGCGTTCCAAGAGCCAACGGCCAGATTGAAAGAATTCATGGAACCCTTATCCCAGTGCTTGCAAAACTGTCAGTAGATGATCCTGCCAAATGGTTCAAATTTGTTCCTGACGTCCAACGAATCATCAACAGCACCATCAGTAGATCCACGAAATTCACTCCTTTCGAGCTGATGACAGGCGTGAAAATGAGAAATAAGACAGACCAAAGAATTAAAGAAATCCTCGATGAAGAATTTCTAAACTCCACAATACAGCAGAAAGAGTCTATTCGTGAGGAGGCCAAAGCGAATATCTTAAAACTGCAGGAGGAGAACCGACGACAATACAATCGACGTCGTAGAACCGCTCCACTCTACAAAGTCAACGACCTAGTAGCCATTAAAAGAACCCAGTTAGGAGGAGGTCTCAAGCTAAGACCTAAATTCTTAGGACCTTATAAAGTGGTCAAGACTAAGCCACATGACCGCTACGATGTAGTAAAAGTAGGAACTCATGAAGGACCTGAATCAACTTCCACTTCGGCAGACCACATGAAGCTTTGGTCTGATGGAATTGCAACCTGAGATCATTGTTTTGCTAACTATTTTTCAACTATTGCTTTTTTTTCTTTTTTTTGTATTTTGTTTTTGCAGATATATTCCAGTGTTCGGAGGTCCTCACCTGTCGATGGCCGAGCGTTGTGGGAATCGTGCCTCAACGAAGCACCAGATGTCGCTATCTACATCTACGGTAGGAACGCTCCAGGTAAACACATCTTCCACTTGGATAGAGAAGGCAGAGAGAAGCGGTCTAACCAAACGCTCGCGAAGGAGCTAAAACTAGACGCTTACCGGTTGCGCGTAGGTAATCGGATCTGGACTTATCCAAAGTGACCACACGTAGGTCAGCTGTTGTGTTGTGATACCTTTCCAAAACATTTAATCCATCTGTATATACTCATCCCGTTTATCTTTACTTCTGTGAGCCAAGAATAAAACCTGATACTTTGAACAGTGGGAGTGATCTCTATTTATTGATAAGACGTCACCCCCCCACATATATATATATATTGTTACTTTAATAAACTGATTACATTATTGCATTAAATACAATTTTTAATGCATATATGAAATAAATTCCGTCGAATTATGTTGTTTTTTTAATAAATTGCTGCCAGAAATTTTTTAGATACAGTATTAAATACAAATTTATATTAAATTCCATCTCTGCCTCTTCTTGAATGAACTGCTAATTCATTTATATTAGTTTTGTTTTCGCAAATGTTTACAAAAATTGGCAACAAATCGGACTCTTTTCAGTCGGCATTGTGCCAATGCCGTTTTCTGTCGCCAAGAAAATAAATATCGTTTTTTCGTTTAGAGAAAATGTTACTTCCTTATTATTATTGTGTAACTTGTTGGCTTCCAATTTAAAATGGTGATAAATTTCGTAACTGGTTGACTTCTAATTTAATGTGGCTTTTAATTCTGAATGAATTTTACTTTGGATTTACTGATTAGTTTCAAGTTGTTGTTTTTTTCCTTAAGAGCTGTGGATTTTTCTGATATGGCTCTAACTGCTTTTTACTTAATTTGGTAATTGATAATGGTTAATTTCTTTGACAACTTTTGAGGAGAAAACTAACTATATTTAATTTCTTTTTGAAAACTTAATTTTTTATTTTTGTGCGGTTTTATTCTTTTAATTTTATTTGCTGTTTGATTTGTACGATGAAAGGGATTAGTGCCCTTAATGTTTACTAATTTTAAACAGAAAATCTTGCCTTTACGTTTAATGTTAGTTTAATAAGTTAATAATTATTTTTCTTTAATTTTTTTCTCTCCTTTCCTGCAAAGTACCCAACCTTTATTTTCTGGCTGTCTCTTATTTTGACAAATTGCAACTGTGCTAAAAGTTTTGTGTAATTGTAAAGAATTCGGTAATTAGAAAAGCTGTGTCTGAACTCCAAAAGTGTTCGGAACCATTTTTCTTATCTATTTTCATGACTGCATGTTTGGCAGTACGGAGGAGGGCTTTCTTTCCTGGGCGACATTTTCGAGAAAGGGGCCTGACTTGAGAGAAGGGGGCCTGGCTGAGAAAATAGAATGCGTTTAACCTGCAAACCGCCGAAGGAAAGAGGCCGACGTTTGGGGATTCTAATTTGTTGCTGGTTGGAATGTGTTTACAGTCTGAAGCGTGTCTAGGTGTCAGGTTTTGTTGCTGTTGACCTGTTCTGAAGAGGTAGTAAAAGAGAAAAGAAGCGATTTCAGCCAAATTTGGAACACCCCAGTTAGATGTTTCTATTAAGATCCCACTATTTCTATTGGAAAGGACAGCGATACCTTAGTGGTTGCCTAAACGTAAAGTGGTAGTTTCCTCGCTAGAAAAGAGGCAGTCGTCGCCTAGGAGGGTGTGCATGTTATTTATTTTTATTTCTAATTTTAATTTTATTATTTATTTATTTATTTTTTATTAGTGGGGATGAAGAAGAAGAAGGAATGATGGCCGTGCCATGATAGAACGCAAAGACCCTCCGCTTTACCACTACATAATATAATAATTGCGTTTGCTTTTCTTTTATGATACAAAATAATCCTCTTTGTTTGTTATTAATCACATGGAGCCAATGAAAATGCCCCACCTTTTTGAAGAAAGCTGAAGCCCATGTAAAATTCCTAATATTACCAAAATATTTATAAAATCAATCAAGCCGGCTTTAACAAATGAGGTCTGTTTTGTTGTAATCATTATCACACGCAAAAGAGGAAAATTACTAACTGAAATAATATGATACATTGGTTTAAAATGATCATATTCCGAAATTTGAAAAGTCTTATTCCGGTATTAGCTGGATAATTAGAAAAACGGTATAAAAGTAAAAATGAAAACTTTTATGTTTTCTGTTAGTACAAATGTTTTATTTGTAATTAAAAACATTAATGAGTAACCGGTGTTAACTGGTCTAGCAGTTTTGCAAGACAGTAAAATGTGAAATTGTACATTTAAGGATATATTTGATCTATTAGATATTAATTTTTGGAGTATGTATAATAGACGATAACCAAAATCTATTAATCTGATAAAACCACTCGATATAACTAATTCCTTCTGCATCGGTTCCAGGCGTGAATGTTTTAAGTAGTAACTCAAAAACTGTTTATGAAAATTATGTGCCAAAAAGTAAATGTTTATTACTTTGGAGTGGCCATCCTCAAAGTATAGTACTAGGAATGCTACTAATGTGTCTTATCTTTTATTTTGAAATGTTAAATATGCCATCTGTGAACCAGACTTTCTGCCGAAGAACCGTCAAATTGTAAGCCATGAACTGAAAAACTGAATTTGTCAATACTAAATAAATAATTGGGATTTTTTTAAACTTAACCAATCCTGTTTAATTAGTAGTTTATTTTTACAATTACATTTATTTTTCAGTGGACTATTAACTGGGTTATCATATTACACAGCGCAAAATCTTTCATTACTGTTGTTTTTTTTCAGCTCTTTATGTATAGTTGATTATTGCTCACCTGTATATTTACGCTTGAACTAACTGTTATTTATGATTTTACAGAAATTCCTTAACATTATTATATCCCTCGTTTACTAAACCCCAAGTTCATGTTTACTTCTCACATACGTTATGGAAACCCTACTATATAAAGCCCAAGATAATGAATGGCAAACCGCGCCTCAATGAATTTTGTTTTCTCACTTGGCGACGCGTCACAGTTTTTCGATATTCGTATGAGCAGCTGCTGCTGGATCAACAAAATGAAATTTATGCTTCATATTAAAACCTTTAATATGCATATTTCTCCTGCTTTATATGATCGACAACAATCTGAATCAATCTGCGATCCGTCTTGCATTATGGTGCGCAATTTTCGTCTCGAGTGCGGTTGTCTCTCTCTTCGGGACCTGAACATATTTGCCATTTTACCACCATATCCCTTCCAGTTTCGTAGGACGCTTTTGACGTGAATGCAGTGATTTGACCATAAGTTGAATGGAGTAACGGGGGAGAAGCTCCCTTTGCTCCGTATGTGTTACAAAGTATGTTTTAAAAATTCATCTGTTGAAAAGCAAGAATGCATTTAAGGTAAACTGAATACAACGAGGGCTTGCATTATCCACAATGCACAGCCTTCTTATCCTAATATCGCCTGCAGAGCAGTCTATAGGCGCAATTTGTGGCTAACATTTTGAGGTTTCTTTTTCAGATTCTCGACCCATTTTTGGCAAGCATACCACGGCTTTCATACGTCTTATCTATCGCCTTTCCGAGTTATTTAATCAATATATATATAGTATTATATAATGTATATATAGTAAAACTGCGAAATTTGAATGTACTATTTCATCTATAAATTATAACGATATATCTCAGCGCTTCGGTAGATGTTTTATCATCGATTATGGATATAGGCACTAATTTAACGAATTCAGTACAGTTTTGTAATCATTACTGTTAATAATTTAGTCTTTCAGTTTCAGGAGTTTAAGACTTGGCGACATTATTGGCTAAAGAATTAGATCAGCATCCTGATCAAATTCTTTAGCCAACAGCAAAAAATCTCGTTTTTTAAGGCGTTGTTTAACTGCGAACATTTTGGGACTTTATTATGCTTTTGCAATATATCACTAAATTGCTTCAAATTAGTACAGTAACTTCTAATTTATTTCACTATGCAGTTTTTGTAACCATAATTTACAGTCAGAGTTATTTTTAAAATAATAGATATGACACTTTTCTTGAACGAAAATTTCTAGGATATATTCAAATTCGAAAAAGACCAAATTAAGTAGGATTTATAGGGATTCTTCAGCCGTTCAGTGATGCAATTAAACTTTTTAATAAAAAGCTATTTAATTCTTAAATAACTAATATTTCATTTTCTTAATCACTTAGTTTAAATCACCTAGATTTTTTGAGTTGAGACATATAGCTTCGATTCGCGTCTAGTGCCTAGTGCACCAGTGTAAGATGCAGTTGTGCCCAGTGCCACATCTTGTACACAGTTAATGACACCAAGATTAATCTTTTTCAATTATTTACAACGTACGAAGCAGATTTCATAAACTTTATACAAAAAGTAAATGTATGAAAACGAACTATATTAAAAGACAGTTTCGCTGGTTATATAATTCGCTCTACTGATTATCCGGCGTCTCCCGAAAGCTAATCTCCAACTTACTTTTTCCTTCACCTAGAGGGCGTTATTTACTCTTAAGATTAAAGTTTAGGAGGACTAGGCCTATAACAGTCATAACTAAAATTCTAATTTTAATTTGATGGGGCTTGCAGTATTATATACCCTCAGATGGTATATATATATATTAGAGTTTTTCAAATTCTACTCCATCATGTTTTTTAGCTTCCAGCAGTAGCCCACTGGATCTGCCATCATATCGTACAGACGTAGAACTTTTATAATATCGCCTTTATTATTAGGTTATCTTAACATATTATGGCTTATTACATTATAATGATGCTTATGACGTTATGAAAAAGATAATATTATTTATTACAGCATGTAGTGTTACAAGGTATTGCATTTTTTTTATTCATTTTCTCGGTTATGGAAAATATATAACTGTTAATTATACAAATAAAAATAATGTAAAATGTAATTTTTATGTTACTTTGTTAGAAAAAATAAAATTACTTCGGTATCGCTGAAGATTTCACGTGAGAAAAAGAAAATAATTTCAGAAAGTTTGAAATCTACTCATAATATCTTTAGCTTTTTACATACTGAATGCGGATATAATGCATTACTTTCATATTTGTTTTGTTTTCCTCCCTTTTCATGATAAAAAGAACTCAGTTTATATGCTTCAGTCAGTTATTATACACGTGCTTTAAATTCTTGCTAGGATGAGTTCTGCGGAATAAGCTTAATTTATAAACAGACAACAAAGGGAATGGATACCCTTGGAAAAATCTGGAACCCTAAAACCAGTTTTTTCCTTTTACTTCATTTTTTGTTGTTGTTGATGCGCTAGACATAGGCCACAAGTAGAATATTAATTTATTTTGAATATGCCTTTTACGCTACTTATTGTAACTCTCTTTAAATTCTCATACTATTTTTCCTCCTATATTGGATAAAATTACCATTTGAAATACACTGATTGTCTAATCGACATACAATTTCCTTTTCCTTATTCAAGATTTGAGCATGAAATAAGTAACTATTAACATAAAAACTCTAACTCGGCCGTAATTGTTTGTGAGCAATCGATACGCCTTAAACCTCAAGGCTAATATAAGCAAGTTTTAATGCATCTTTTGGCTATTAGTTAATGCGTCCTTCGAGTCAGCGCTGACGGGTCACCTTGTCATACCAATTACTACATTTTTAAATCCTGACAGTCTTACCAACAAGACATTTGTATTTAATTTAAATATAAAAAACATATAATCAAACACATAAACATATAAATATATAAACGGCAAAAACATACAAACATACAAAATTCGAAGATAAAATTTCAGAACTGCTATTAATATTGGAAGAATTAGTAAAAGGTATTGCAGCCAACTATATTCTGAGTTATTCAAATTAAGCCTCCTTCTTCTCGAAGCACAATTTCTATTTCTCAACCGACTAGTTAAAATTGTTTTCGAAGTTACTTTGAGAGTTTCTGTTAACTAATGTCATAGATTTCACTTATATTTATAAATTTGGCTTTCAGAGCCAGTTTCAGTTTGGGGAGTAGAAAAGAATGGTTGGATGGCATACTTAAGAAACAAGGTAAGTGGCTTAGATTGACGGCTTTGTGGTTATCACAGCCAATGCTGATTGTGTTGGTGCATTGCCATCCAAGGTGATATAATAATTGCCCTTTTGTCTTATGTATGGTCACTCTTCGCAGATGATCGAGAGATTACAGATCGATACAACTTCTTCGGAATGATTGGCCGATAGTCATATCTTCGTCAGATCATTTACAATATTTAGACCTCATGAAATCGAGTGTATTAAATTGTGCTCATCACACTCACAATTTGTAAATTGATCATTTACAAATTGTGAGTGTATCAAATTCAAATACGTAATCATGGAATTAGGGCATTATCACAGTAAAACATATTGATCATCTAATAGGTTTCTTTGATGTATTGCATAATTTGCAGCAAAACAGGATGCTTAATATCAATTACAAATAAAAACCATGATAACGGTAACTAGAGTCTTTGATTACCAATCTAAATACTACTTCTCTCTGAAAAAACTTTCACTTTCCTAAATCCTTCTATGCCTTGTAAAAATAAGGGACTTATTTGACATTTGATACATACAACATATTTTTATCATAAACAGTAAAAAGAATCCAATTGCGAACTGTTAAAATGAATCAGAATGAAGTTTCATGACAGCATTACTCTTCGAAATTCATTGTCAAAGCTTGTAAATTGCAAATGAACTTATTCTGATGTCAACTAAAGAAATACATAATGCTGTGTTTATTGTATAACTAACAATTAATGTGTTAACTACCCATTCCTATGGATTTCTTCCATTTCAAAGGAACGCTGAAATCAGTTTAAAAGAGTAAAATGAGATGAAGGTGTTCATTGTCGTTAGCGTTTGTTGTTAATGTGAAATTTGCTGATATCTTATTATTATGATGATGAAGTTTGAATTCAGTTAAACGTCACTAATACCTCCCTCACTATTGTTAATTACTATTACTAGTTAGTGACTGGTGAAATTGCTATAACGTGATGTTAGCTTAACCTTAGACTGGCAAGCCAGATAAACATCCCTTGAGAGTAGCGGTATGTTCGTGAAATGATGTGCGATTATTGTTCTTTGTAATTTATACGAGATTTGTATAGTATTTCGTTCATGAACCTTTAATATAAATAACCTCTGACTGGTTACCAATAAATTTTGGTTGAATTTTTCATTTTTTTTCTGTATGTAACACGATACTTTCTGTAGAGAGAGAATTGAAGAGTTAAATTTGACTGAATGGTAATAAAAAAGTTGCGAATTTATTGCTAGGTACTATAAGTAAGCGTGCTTTAAAAATCGAATTATTTAACTTAGCGTTTCTGAAACTGTGCTCCGTGAACTACAAACAATCCTCGTAGCCTGCACTTGTGATCCTCCTCAATTTCCCAAAATGACAACAAAAAAAAAAAAAAAAAAAAAAATGAAATTGAAATTAACTGCATATACCATACTACAGCTAAAACTTTGAGAGCTTGGAAATTATATATAACAATGGCCTGTCCCATTTTCTCTCAAGAATGATATTTTATGAAATTTATAATCAGTTACTCTACCTACGGTCTTCCCACTCTAGGCGTGGCAACAAAAATAGAGCTTTCTGCAAGCGTGCATCAAATATAGAACAGTTATGCAAGAATCGGCAGGATCATTCAACTCTTTAATATGAATACCGACATTTATTTAATTTTTAGTTAATAACATAGAGATTATCTAAATTCTAAAAGACTTGATATGCTGAAAACGAATATTTATATGATATAAATATATATAAATAAAATAATAATTTCTTCTATTAATTTAATTACTCAGTACCAGGATAAAATGAAAATTTTGCCTAATTGTATTTTAAAAATGTACGTATACTGGTAGTAAGAGATGCTTAAATATTCCTTTCGAAAGAGATATGAGTAAAGTACTCAGTACCAAAATGAAAATTTTGCCTAATTGTATTTTAAAAATGTACGTATACTGGTAGTAAGAGATGCTTAAATATTCCTTTCGAAAGAGATATGAGTAAAGTAGTCCACTGAAAATTTTAATTTATAAAAGAGGTTGGTTCTTATTTGAAAAACGTTTAAGGAACGTTGCTTTAGTTCAAGGTTTGTAAGGAATTTTCTTTTTCCCGACCGAGTGATTTCGCTGCTTAACGGGAAGCACGTGAGACTAGCAATCGCGAGGTCAGGAGTTCGAAAGCTAGAGAGGCCCAAAAATTTTCTCTCGTTTCCTGGCTTCAAAAAATTATAAGACTCAACAAGTTCCCAAAATTGAAATGCGGTGAAAGGCAATTAGTCACTATTTGAATTTAGAGACTGGGTTCCCTTCTCTCTAGTGGCTTCTAATATGGGGGAGCATGTAAGGAATTTTCTCCTTTCTTATCGCATGTCTTCATGATGTCCTTAAAAGTTGGTCCTGCTAGCAATCGAGAGATCCAGACTTTGAGTCCTGGCGTGGACTTCATTGAATTTTAAATATTACGTAATTTCACCGTCACAATTTTTTGTTTTAATTTAATGTATATCTAAATTCTGTTCTTTCGAAAAGGGCATTTGGTCCAATTTAATTTTTGTAATTTCATCTTAAAACATCATTTTTGCTAAATCACAAATTCCACAATGCAATGGTGATGGGCGGAACTTCTAAGAACTATTCACCATCTGCCTTATAAAGGTCATTTGAACGGACATTTTGACTTTTGGGTGCCTCAATTGCTTAAGACGTCATGCAAAATCTCTTCTCTGTATTATATTTCGAAAGGCTATGCTTTGCTCAACGCCGCCCAGCCCGTATAGCGGTTAGTGACACTAACTGATGTAGCGATGCGCCTGGGTTAGAATCCTGGAGAAAGCAGAAATGTTTGTATGCGTATAGTGTCGGTGCGGCATGGGAGCACTGAATACACGGTGAGCCGAAATTTTTCTCGAGAGGTTGTGGTAGGGAAGAGGGGGGGAGACACTCGGCCACCTTCGGGAGTGTTCTCGCTCGGAAGCTTAAAAGCTAGAAGATTTAGAAGTACATTAGTTACCTGTGGTACTACGGAGGTGCTGGTGTAGCTTCAGCCTGAACTTGTTTCTTGCTCTAAAATAAACCTAATGATTCTACACAAGTGTACATAAAAATGCCAGCATTAACACTTTGACAAAATAATTGTAACTCATTAACGTCATTTAAAATTTTATTTCCCTTGGCATCGTGCGTTATATTATGCACACATCATAATTCGCGTTATTTCAAATTCCGTTTCTCAGAATAAAATAGCATCTTACTTAACATATATATATATATTAACTTAGCATCAAAACTCGTTTTTCTTCTTTTCCTTTATTTGCTTCCTTGAATAAAACTTCAAGACACGTAAAAGACGTTTAGCTTGACACGGGATAAATCTAGATAACTGAATCCAAGATATACCTTCAAATTGCGCCTTTGTCGCAAAAATAAAAAATAAAATCGCTAAAATATTTTTATTTAAATTTAGGATACGTAACAGTTAAAAAATAAAATGCAATCAATTCTTTGTTAAATAAAGAAAGAAGCAATTTAAACCGGTTTCAGAAGTCTTCTGCAGGTAATAAAATAATAAGAAATAAAGTTAGTAAGAAAAAGACGTTCCGAAACAAAGAAGCTGTTTAACCCTATTGAGGTAGATTAAAGAACTGTTTTAAACAGTTTTATTAATTCAGTTTTTGTATTTACTTATTTCGCTCTTTGGTTTGATAAATTTCCCTCCACCAACGAGATTTGGCGGTTGGGTTCTCTAATCCCCAGCTGCCCTTTAAAAGGCGGAGTATATAAGATATTTCTCCTGCCTTCTTGGCATGCCTTCGTGGTGTAGCGGTCAGTACTCTCAAGGCGTATTCGAGAGGTCCGTGGTTCGAGTACCGGCGAGGACATTGTTCATTTTTTACATCTCCTGCTTCCAAATAACCTAATGACTCTACAAAGTAAGTAAAAATTTGATGACGGGATAAAAGTGGTGATCTGTTCAGGAGATGCACAACTGTTAAAAAAGTAGAAGGAAATTACTTCCTTTATTGATAGAAATCTTATCATAATTAACGTTTTGATACACTTTTATTTCTGATTTTAATTGAGAATCAAATATTTTTTACCTATACGAATCTGGTTGCATTTCTATGTAATTTATCTCTCTATCTTAAGTACAAAGGACAATTCTTTTCTTTTATCTGCATTCGTTCAAGAACTCTACTGCTAAGAACATCCTCAAGATGTCTGTATATGTAAATAACCAATATTCTTCCTTTATTATGCCAATTCAAAATATGTTAAGCTAATTTTAATCAAAATTTTAAACTTTCGGACGATTTACTTTTATTTAAATTTAATAGTTAGGAAGAATTGTCGATAACGCAGAATTTCCGAAGCATTAATATTATAAGACATAAGATTATTTGTCTCATGTTTCTGCGTAGTCGTTACGGATGGTT
>KK116302.1:50209-61712 GCA_000611955.2 Stegodyphus mimosarum
CGGTAAAAACATCGCGGACGAAAACGTCACAGAGAAAACAACGCAAGGCGAAAACATCGTGCAAGAAAATAAAGCAAAGCGAAAACATCGCAGTTCTAAAACATCGTGGTACAAAACATCGTCGTCGAAAATAAAGCTGCTCAAAAGCTTTGCAGTTTAAAAACATCGTCGTCAAAAATATCGTAGTAAAAAATAAAGTACCTACAAATCGTCGCATGACGATAACATCGCAGACATGCGTTTTTCAGACTTTAATAATTGTAAAATTTAATAATTGTTTAATAATTATAAAAACTCGCATAATGATTTGTGAGCCAAAGATGGAAATAAGGATAGATTTTACTTTCATATTTTTTGATTAATTAATAAATATTTGCTGAAAAGGTTTAATGGAAACTTAAGCATAGAAAATTAATACAGCTTAAGCACTTGATAGAATTTTAAACTGATGTAGTTAACTAACAAAGCTCATTAATAAATTATTTTTATAACGTTCTACTGGTAATTTTTCATGAAAAGTATAATCTAAAAAAGAATAGAGAAAGAAAGATAGGTGACTGCATGACCTTATCTATAAAAAAATTGCTAATTAATTATGAGATTATTTTCTTCTTTTTTGTTAATCTGATACTCTTATAGCGAAAATTATTTCTTGTTTTGTTTAAATTTCTTGTTCTGTTTTTTTTTAAATTGATTAGTTAATAAAATATATGAAAGTGAAAATTATCCTTCTTTTCATATTTCGCTATTTCGCTCATAAATGATTATGAGAATATCCATTTACAATGGATGCCTGAAAAACGCATGTCTACGATGTTATCGTAATGCGATGATTTGTAGGTACTTTATTTTTTACTACGATATTTTTGACGACAATGTTTTTAAACTGCGAAGCTTTTGAACCTCTTTATTTTCAACGACGATATTTTGTACCACGATGTTTTAGAACTGCAATGTTTTCTCTTTGCTTTATTTTCTCTTACGATGTTTTGTACCACAACGTTTTTCGCCTTGCATTGTTTTCTCCGCGATGTTTTCGTCTGCGATGTTTTCGGCTGTAACCATTTTAAGCATCGTCGTGCCTTAGACACTATGCTTTTACAAACATCCCTCTTTTCTGCAGGATTCGAACCCGGGCCCGGCGATAAGGAATCCAGCATCACTAACCACTATATCGATCAGAAAGGCTATCACTAATTACAATAGGTTAAAAGCGATGGAAGTAATAATGTTTCAGTTTCTAACCATTTAATAATGATAATTAAAAAATTTCTAGTCAGTTAGCTTATCTTAATCATAATTTCTAGGCACTTCATAATCAGTGTGTGATTATTTTTTTAATTATTTAACTACGCTTATTATTATTTAATTTTAATAAAATTCAATTTTGTAAATCCATGTTGACAATTTTTATAGCTTTTTTAAAATGTCTACCGAAGATTTCTCCGTAAAAACACATTCCAAGATAAAGTCACTTTGACTAACATCTCCGAATGTTTTGCAACCGAATACTGACAGATTCTTCTTCGAACAATTAAGAAACATATACCTTCAGTAAGAAAATCACTGAATATGTTTTAATAGTTGTTATTCTTTAAAGTGTGATCAATACAACTAGTCAAAAGTATACACTTTTCTGAATAGTTGGGGCTTTAAGCAACATATTCCTTTACTAAATGACTAGAGTTTTCGAAAGGCTTTTATTTCTAATATCTTTCATTTACACTCAAGTGCTTTTGTTTCAAAATTTCTGGAAATGTTCTTTATTTGAATTCAGATTAACAATCTTAAAAATAAAATGAACAAAGTAAATTTAATTTAGACTTAAAATATTAATGTATAGTAAAGGTAACAAATATCTGAAACTTCTCTCTGTAATCCAAGTGGAAATATTCTCGGAAGTGGATAAGCAAATTATCTCCTCTAAGATGAGATAGTTTCTCGTGCATGAAAACAGTCAAAATTTCAAACCAGACCCGTTAAGGAAAATTCTGAAGTCTTCGTATTCAGGTTCCTGTTTAACACCTGAAGTAGTTTTAACTTGAAATATTGAGATATGCATATTTTTTAAATAATTAATCTCCATAAATTCAAAATACAGAACATTAAGTCATGTATTTAAACTACATGCTCAAAACTGCAGTGCCAAACAGTAAAGTTAGATTAGGTAATTTATTAACGCTATTCGTGAGCTCTCTGCTTAGGAGAACATATGCCTTCATGGAGGACTTTCTAAAGGAAAACTGACTTGTATCTACGTAACACATGAAAAAAAACACGAAACTCACATACAACCAACTCGGTTGCCAAGACTCGAACTTGGGTCAAACTACCAGCGTTCAACGATTTTATTTTTCTGTTTCCAGGATAGTAAGGGAAAAACCTACGACGATATCATTCTACCATTAAGCAATATTTTTCTACTTGTTTAAAAAAGGCTTAATTATTCAAAATCATTTTTCTGTGAATCACATGCTCGTAAAATGGTAAGAATTTTGCCAGGGCACGAAATTCGCTCAAAAAAACAAAGAAATCTGATTTCAAGCATTTAAAATAAAGAAACAAAAAAAACGCGCGGAAAAGAAAATTAAAACAGTTATATTTTCTCACATAAATTCCTCGATTTAAAAATTTTATGAAAAGAGATTTTCCGACATAAAAATTTCGTCCTGATATTTAAGAAATAATAATTTAAGGGACATCTGACCGGAAAACGCTGTCCTGAAGACAGAAGCAAAAGGTAAAGTATTATTTTTCTTGGATTCAAGGATTGATTCAAGGATTTTACTAGTTAAGAGAACTCTAATACCCTTGTAGGTTTATCTAGCACAAGGATATAGTTAGTAATGCCCTTGTACTAAGTCACTAAATCTGCTATCGTTTCGTTATGTCTCCCTATAAACCAGTAGCTCTGTTACTTACTACAAAAGGAAAATATAAATTTCTTTCCTTGTGCAATTTAATTCAAATAATGATTCATGTTCTCAATTTATAATTCATACCAGAAAGTCAGATGTGAAAAAAAATTAATTTCTCATTCTAATTTTGCGGTCTATGAAACACGTGAAAATATTTGTGAGTCGTCACAATTGATCTACAAGAAACATAATTTCGTTGAATGGAAATTGTCGATTGCTTTTAGAGTATTATATTTTTTTCGAAATACGAATCTGCACCTTATATAAGATGTGAAAAATATAAAACTGAAATTAAAGCCAAGCTAGATATTAATTAAAAACAAAGGGAAATTTCGAAATATGATTCAGTCTGAGTTAACAGAATTGCAAGCTAAAAAACGTAATGAAGAGAAAAAAATCTGAAAGGTTTCAGATTTTAAATTAAGTCCAAAGGGGCTTTTTTAACGTTCTGTGTGTTACCTTTGTTTATTAAATATCATGTTCTACGCACTCAAACCATAAATTCAGTTTAACAGGAATATCGCAAAATAATTTTAAAATGAGTATGTCTTTAGAATTTCCGATATACAGTCTCAAGCTAAAGATAAAAATGTTTTTTTTCGTAAAGTGTTGCCATTCCTCTCTTTGAAACCGTTGAGTTTGTTAATTAAAAAATTCTTTAATGTCTGACAAAATATGAAACAGATAACAGAACAAATTCCAAATTCCAAATTAGGGCTTTCAGATGCCCATATTCTATGGAAGATTACGTTATTCAAATTTTGATGGCTCTAGGTACCGTTGTTTTATCACAATGAGAAAACATACATATATTTATGCAGATTCTTCATTATTTAATTTCTTTAAATATAGTATAGGAAATAAGTGAAATTGGAAAAATAATTCGCCGTTTATAGTTTTGAACGCAAAATACCAAAATGAAATTAATAGTCCTTCAGGGCAAATTGTCTCTCTGGACTAATAATTTAAAGTATCAAGAATTGTGCTAAAATTGTTTGTGCAAATGAAATAATAAACTGTGATTTTTAAGGTAATTTATTAGAAACTTAGTTTGTATTGAAGTATTTCTTGTTTCTATTTCAGTTTCTGAATATGTTTGTGAGGTACAAGCATCTAACAAATTCTACATTTAAGCTGGGTGTTTGTGTCCCTTCCAAATGCTCAGTTGAAGATTTAGAGAGCATTCTAGGAACAGGTAACGCCATGAATTTTGATTTATTTATTTATTTTTATTTTCTTCAATTAAAATAACGAATGACAAATATTATTTCAAAATTTCTGTTTAACAAATGGAATAGCATAAAATATATATTTAAATATTTCTTTAAAATAGTCCACGAAATGTTATAATAATTTTAAAAAAAACGCTTTGAGTAGTGGATTAGGTTCTTAAGTTTCCACAGTCTTTTGTATCTCATAAGATAAATCAGCGTAACTCGATGAGTATAAGCAAAAATATTATAACGTTTTTCAGTTCTAAGTATATTTGCTGTAGATTTTAAATACTAGAAAGTAAATAAGATTGCACAACATGTGTGTGTAGCAGTTCTATTATAAGTGTAAGAAGAGTGTACTTAATTATGAAATTTCGATTTCACATCTCACACACTTGTTTCAGCTCTATTAACATTCCAGGAAGCACAGGCAGAATGCTTCTTTTGATAATCAACAATCCATAGATTAGCGATGGCATTATGAGATACTGAGTTTTCTTGAAATGTTGAACCCGTAGAAACATCTTGATAAAAAGCAATCAATAACGCGGTTAGAGGGTACGAAATCTGTTAAGGTAGCTGTAGCATGACAAAAATTTTATTTTGATCAAAGAAACGCAGATCTTTTTACTCATACGCTTACTACGCGATATCACCGAATCTTCCAAAAAGTATTCAACTGTGTTTGTAGAAAAATGCAAACTAGGTTATTCTGGTTTATGGTACTTTATGTATTTCTTCAATAGATTGATCGAATGTCTCTATAGCCAAATTCAATCATCACAAATTTCAGTCCCTCACATTACATTTCTGTTTGAAATATGCTTAATTAATTAACTGCTTTCCAGATATAACAAAAAAAAGAAGCTAACAGAAGAAATATTTCAAGTAATCTCTCATCAAATTTCTGCATAGTACTCTGGATTCAGCTTACAATGTCTTATGTTAATAAAGTGATTTTGTTTAAATTTCTTTTCTCTGATTCTGATGCTTCGAATTCAGATTTCTAGGAAATAAAAATTATTCGCAGAGCATTTAAATAATACGTAAATAAGTTAAAGTTAGAATGTCGCTGATATGACCATTTGTGTATTCCGCTGGAAGTTGAAACTGATCATTGTGTTAAATTTTTCTTAAAAGCTGAATTTCTGTTAAATTAAACTTAAGTTTCCTTAAAGGTTGAATCTTTGTTGAGTTTTAGAGTGTTAGAAAGTGAGATTAAATTTTTGAAAGATCTTTTGGGAAGAATGGGTCTTTCATTGTCCAGCGTACCACAAAGCAAACAACTTATTATTGAGTATTTATTTTGCGACCTATTCCTGCAAGAAACAGTGACTATTTGATTCACATATTTAAGTTACATTTTGCAACCTGTCAGTGAATAGGATCCAAAAAGAAAATTTTCCATATTCATTTTAAACTTGGGTTCGTAAGTTGTCTAACCAACATCAGTATTTTAGAATAAAGACGAAATCTCTAAAGTTAAATCTTTAATAATTTGAACATAGTTTTATAACAGTACAGACTCTGATTGGATTTTCGTAAACATCTTTTAAAGAAAGGATACTTTTGATTGACCAGTATTCCACTAAGCAACCAACTTATTGTTAAAACATTTAGTTTATTTTGAGACATGTCCTGGCAGGAAACAGTGACCATTTGATTTGCATATTTAATTTACGTTTTATAACCTATTAGTTAATAGAATCCTTTATTCTTGTTTATTTTAAGCAAATGTTTGTAATTTGTCTACCAGAATTTTTAATTTATAATAAAGCTGAAAACACTTCATGTTCTAGCGTCTTCGTAAGCATGTTCATGGAGAAACTGTATGAAGCATATTAAAAGTGCTGTTGGCTTTGCCTTGAAATGTTACATATTAAAGCTATCTTGAACAGTTGTATAATACAGCTCTCTCTCTCTCAAATGCTAAACTTTAATTTCCGATGATTTTAGTCTTCTGTGGAAGTAGTTCTTTTGGGGAGGTGATACTTGATGATGTATGATGATTTATTTATGTTCTCAGAAATATGATCGCAATCAAGGGTAAATGTTTTAGGCAAAATGTGGCCACGAAAGAATTCACTGTATATAAATTTATTAATATGATCCTTTCAAAAGAGGTTTTAAACTCAAATCGATTTTGTTATCATTAATTAAATTTGTAGCAGTATATTTTCTGCATGCAAAGTGCTAGGAAACGCAGATGCATCAAGCGATAACATCCTGTTTCCTCTAAAGATCGTCTAATAATTTTGAAGTTGATTACTTGTTTATGTACATTTCATACATAATTTTGTTCTTTTCTTTATTTTACCACTTTTTTAAAAATACGTTTTACTGAAAAATATTGGATTTACAACAAGAAAAATAACATATAACTTTTAGTAGTATTCTCGCAATTGGTGACATATTGCTTATCTAATGACCTATCGCGGATAAATTTCGAGACCGATCCCAGCATCTTCAATTGAAATGTTGATAAAAATGTTACAAAATGTACTTATCTCATCCCTCAATCTGGTCATTCTAACCTGGCTGAAAAAAGAGCTATTCAATCACATTCCTTATTTAAAGCAGTCTTATTCCATATTTATCAATAATTTTCAGTTTATTATTATGATCACAAATTACATAACACCAATATCTATGTTATTTCCCATTCCCATTTGCCCGAACACTGTTCTGATAAGTTTGTTACATCAGGACAACAAATAAAAACTGCTGAGCAGATCATCTTTGCGAGAATACCTTGTACAATTAATTTTTTGTTCGCAAAATTGAATATAAATAAGTTTTTATTCATTGTCTTTTCAGAATCAATGCAGTTTGCAGGAAAAATTACAGTATCATATTGCAAACAAAAAGGTCAAGAGGAAACATCAGTTGAACAAATTGTTTTACTGTGAGTATTAAACAGAACTTTTAAAATGAGCAATTATTTAAGAAATGAATTCTAATATGCTTCTTTAGAAAACTGTTTATTGGTATATTTTAAGAAAAACATAATTGTTGTGCTATCTGATTTATACAGAAATATAATTATCGGATTTGAAAAGGTAGTTTTAACTCTCACGCGTCCAGACATGCTCCAGAGAAAATCCGCTGATCTCAACATGCACTAACTTACGAATACTCTTATAAAGTAATCAAATGCAATACTTTTATAAGGTATTCGCAAGAAAGTGCATGTTAATGCATTTTGTTGACGATAAAAAATGAAATGAATTAATACATACTCATCCGATCGCGAAGATTATACTTTGTAAATATGAATTTAGGAATATTTTAGTTGTTTAATAATAAAAAAATGTCTGAAATATTATGCTAATAACTATTTTAAGAATATCTGGAAGAAACACTGTATTTGAACAATATTAAAGGGAAAATATAATAATGACACATAAAATAAGCAAGTCGATGCAGAAAATGGACAGTTTCGTCTGATAATGAAATATTTAAAAAATATTAAGCTTGGTTTGTCATCAATGTTACGAAATATTCTGAAAAAAATATAATTTTTATAGCATACATGTCAAATATGGAAAGTAAGAGAATATAAGTTACGTACTAGTAAAGTGTTTTCCAAAATTTGTTAATGAGCAAAACCTATTAGTCCATTTATGAAGCATCTATTCTAGATTACATAAAAATATTATTATTGTTTAAAAATTAAACATGTACTTTGCAAAGTCATGTATTTTATTCAATAAAATAAATTTAATCTACCTAAGCAAAATAAAGGCTTTTATCTTCCTCTCCATCTCGCTCATAATTACTTCTCAGACTGTTGCCATTCGTTAAAACAACAACTAATCTAATTACTGAACAATCTAATTACTTACCTAGATAATAGCTTAAATGCATCTAATTATTTTTAAAAAATGCGGGATTAAGAGCAATAACCACATTCATTAGTAATTTATTTTTTAATTATGTGTCGCCTTTTTCTATATTTTTTTTCTTTTATGAATGGCGGGCACTTGCCTATAACGGCATTGGCCACTACTAAGGCCAGAAATGACCATTTTATTGTGGAGGCGCCTAATAGGCCACCTCCTATGAAGGGACAGACAATTTAGCATCCATGCCTTCTCCGGGATTCCAACCCCTGGCCCTTCATTATTGCAGTCAGGCTCCTCTAATCACTATACCGTCTGGGCGGCCCTTTTTCTATATTAAAATATTCTAAATTTATATTGAGTTAATATATTTCTTTATTTTGCATTGTTATTGTAATTAATTAATAAGAGATACTTTTAACGCTATCAATTTATTATCAATTTGTATTTAAACTAATTATGTCACAGCAGAAATCGTTTACCGAGAGGTTTTTGTTAACCAAAATTTACTTTTTACCTCTTCTTATCACGTTATCAGATGAAGAAAAAATCCGTTTAACAAATGCTTATATCCTCTCGAATGTCTTAGTTCAAAGAAGATTGTTATTAATCGTTTTATTAATTGCAGTTATACCGAACGTAAGAATCCTGTCAGACAATAATGGAATGCAATATTTTCATTCGATAATCTCCAAAGAAATGTATCACTATAAGTGTTTAACTTAAAGAAAATTATAATGCTAAAAGTAAAGAACGTCATTCATAAAACAGGAAATGCAAAATAGAACAGATTTTGGTAATTCTTCTCTTTTTATGAAGCAGTGTCCAGAGATAATGTTATAATGATATTATGATATTTTCTTCTTTGTTAATTGCAACAAAAGCCGATGTTCAAATAATTCCATAAAGATATAAAATGCCTCATGTTTACTGGATTATTCTTAAAAGAAGTGTTGGCTAAATTGATTTCTTTATGATAAAAGACTTCATAATAAAAACTTTATGATGAAAAATAAGAAACTTATTTAATAGCACTTATGAATTTTAAATACGTCCCGCTATAGAACAATAAAAATCTTACTCTTTGTAAGATACAAACAATTCTAACAGACGATATTATACTTGTGCAATTTTACAAACCTCATAAATATTTCTAGAAAATATAGTTGTTCAACAAGTCTTACTAAATTTTATAAAATAAAACAATCAGTTAAATCACTCATAAGATATAATAATATCCTGATGACATTTCCCTTGTCCTAAAGTATCAGGAAATAAATTAATGAACTATGAATTATATTTTTAAATAATGATCGTCCTAGAAAAGATGTTTATTTACTGTTCCATTATGCAAGCACATGAAACTGTTTATTATTATTTATTGCTTTCTTGCAGTTTTAAAATAAAATTAAACAACTGAATGTATATTTCTAAACATCAAGTCTCATCTTCTGTCTGTTTATTTTCTTTTTAATCATCCGATGGGATATTTCAGTACCTTAATGTACTAATAGCAACTCAGCCTTTTAATTATTTCATAAAATAAACCTGTTGTAGTATTTTAGGCTTATTCGCAAGGCAATATATTTCACAGAAAATACTTTAAGCCAAAAACTGATAATTGATAAATGTTAATAATAATGGAGAAATATTGTTTCTGAACATGAACCTTTAAATATTGTTTACGTATTTAATCTGTACTGTCCTAAGATTATAAAAAATAAAAATTTGCTTTTGCTTCGCCATTTGTTATGATTCTGTGATCCAATGATGACAGGCATGGATCATAACAAACATAGCTTACCGATAATCTCATAAATTAAATTAAATAATTCAGAAAATAATAAATGGATAAGTATGCACTGAAATAATCTTCCGATATTAAATAGCTCATCGTATATTACATTACATGAACTAATTTTTAAAAACCAGTGTTTTAAATATAGGTAAAAAATAATATTACTGCCTATTCCAGAAATGAACAATAATCATTACCTTGTGGTAAATAGATAAACAAAAAATGAAAATATTTGCCATTTTCTGTAAGGTAAATGTTTGTAAAATTTAAGAAGGTTCTCTTGGTCTTCTTTCCGCAAATTTTGTACAGCTGTCATGTCAAATCCTCCTATGGTTGCAATATATCATGCAAAAAAATCTTGTAATATGAAGTACATTAAGGAATTGTTTATCCATATTGTACTCAGTGCTGAAAATTCATTTAAAAAATAACAACAGTTATATTTTGGGCCGCTTTTAAACGATTAATTTTCAGAAACAAAAAAAATATTTAGAAGTTAAGTAATAACTACCTTTTCTTTATGCATTAGAATTCTCTGAAGGTTCTTCGTTGATTGAAACACATACCAGGCTGCCTATAATCTCATAAAGCTAAGAGAATGCTGCGTCTTTATGGGGTCATAGGCAACAAAGTGCGTGTTAGAGCAAAGCTTTGTTGTCTTAAAGATACCCACTCTGGGAAAATTCTGAAATAAAAACAGCTTAAGAAAGGTTAATCAAGAAAACAACATTAGGGTTGTTGCTGTTGCTGTAAAAGGGTATCCGAATATGCTTTGAAATTTCTTATTACAAAGCATTAGAATATTTTTGTAGATGGGCAACTGCTACCGCATATTGAAACGATATTCGCTTACCATTAATCGATGGAATAAGGCCTATGAACACTACTAATAATTTGAGTCTCATTAAGTTCACTATATCCACACAATGCTTTCACAGATTTTTCCGTGTATAACGTGATTAGAAGCCAAGTTTCCTCTATAAAGCAATAGAAAAATTCTATTCCAAACTATAAATTCTATTCCAAATAGAAAGCATTGGCGCGCTTTGCCGCTTTAGACTAAGCAATCGAAATAACATCCTGCCTCATAGTCCATACTCAAACATAAATTTTATGCTTGGAATTATAAATTAAATATTAGAGGGAGACCCTCGGACCCCCTTCCGAGGTGTTCTTACCCAAAACTCGGACGGAAGTTTAATAGCTAGGTTTAGCAATACTTCAATCATCTGTGGTATTACAAAGATGCTGTCCTAGCTTCTACTTGTGCTTGAGCAAAATATTTCCGTCAGGTGGTCAAATTCTGAATTCAATCTGTATTTTCGTATGATCCCAAGAGGTGAAACGGGTTGTAATATATTTTCTTAAAGAAATAAAAAGATAATATTTCTGATATATTATTTTATCAGAAAACATTACATCCATTATTACATTAACACATACTTATATTAATGTATTACATACTGCATGCATTAATTTTTTCAAACAATGTATTTGCTGTTAAAAAAAATGAGATATCCAAATACAAAGAAATATTTTCTTTCAGGTTCTCACCAATAAGCCCAACATTTTCTTTATACGTTTTCAACATTTACTGAAAAACATTTCCTTAGTAAATGTGCTTTCATAAACCACATTCGAGCAAAAACGTTGCAAAAGTGATTAGGCATTTATCGAAACAGGAGACATGAAAGATGATAAATGTTTTCTCCAAGATTTGTATTCCTGCTC
>KK116302.1:63381-103464 GCA_000611955.2 Stegodyphus mimosarum
TGAATAGTTTTTGAGCAGGAATAAATGGTCACTCTAAATAACAGCTCACAGTTCGCAGCTATAAATAGCTGAAAGAGGAAAAGTGATAAGCCCAATTCCCGTTACACGCGATATAAGCGCAGATCATCGACATCACTCAAAGGTGGAACTTTCAGCTAACTCTTATGCCGATTTATAACTGCTTCTCAGATACGCCTTTGCTATAACCATTGTTATGGAAACTGATATTTTATATTTAGATATTTTTTCTGATGTTTTATTTCAGCTTAAACCTTCCCTCATTATTGACATAATATGCTCAATGTTTTATAAACGCAACGCGCATAGTTTTCTTTTCCCTCCGAGAGGGGAAAGTTTCCTCATTTTCATGAAAGTTTGAATTCATAAAGAAGGTCTGAGTAGAAAAGACAAGACAAAAAACAAAAAGAATCAAGAAGATGGGTATTTTATTATGAGAACATTATTTTCTTTTGAATGAATGTCCAGTATCTGCGGTGATAACAAAATATCACTTTTGCAAATATTCCCTAACACATTGTATTTACATCTTTCATAATTAAAGGCTTAATTAATTGTTTAAACTTTGAAAACTAGAGCTATGTATTAATAAAATAAAGAACTAATGAATTTAACGAATTTTCTGTCATAGATATCTGATTGTTATGAAACATAAACAACATTTATTTTTAAAAATATTTAGAACAATTTTTAAATATTTTCTTTACTTTAGCAACTGAAATATTTTCAGATACTTAAATATTATTACTTCTTATTCTAAGAATGTAATTAATTTTTTATGACTGTGTTAAAAACAAAATATTAATTAAATATTAAAACCTATTTTCAGATGCCTTTTGGGTCTTGTTCTTGCAGTTATGATTATTGGAACAGTAGTTGACATTGTGATGAGGCTGAGGCATGATGACAACCAATCAAAAGCTGCTCCAGATCACAAAAGTAAGTATGTTTCTGTAAATAGCATACACACAAAGAAAAAAAGCCGTCTCAAAGGTATCACATGATTTCATTTGCATTTACTCTTGTAAATTTATGAATTTTTGTTTACTCCACCATACATGAGGTACAAAACACATATACATAAGTGATATATATGCTTAAAATTACACGTTTGTAAATATATCTAAGTCCGAATACATACATTAAATAAATTCATAACATTTTTAAATATAATCAACTGAAATCTTTTCATAATCTTTTTCGGGTTTTCAAAACTAAAAATAAATAGAATTTACTTCATTCTACAATCAGACAGTAATTATGAAAATTCCAAAAAGTCATAAATTAATATCTGCAAAGACATGTTTACTTCACATTCTCTCTAAGTAAAATCATAATTAAATAAATACAAATTAAGTGACTTATCTGGATACAGACACTTTTTTACAGGCTATTTATTACGCGATATCTTATTTCGGGCTTTCCTGATTCTGCCTTTTTAAAGATGGCAACAAATATCTTGCCATTTCAGCCTTTTTTTTCTCCTTATAGAGGTGATCTGGATGAGAGCATCAAAAATCGTACCATTTCAGCCTTTCTACTTTCAACCTATCATTTCATTTGGTGGGGAGATTAAGGTGCATAAAGAACATTTATTTCAGCCGGAAAACAAAAGAAATTCTTTGTTTGAATACCATACAGTAACTCTATTAGC
This sequence comes from Stegodyphus mimosarum, assembly GCA_000611955.2. NCBI lineage: Eukaryota > Metazoa > Arthropoda > Arachnida > Araneae > Eresidae > Stegodyphus > Stegodyphus mimosarum. Next base: position 65,054 of record KK116302.1, read on the forward strand.
TAGATAGTAGTCAAACATTCATTTAGCTACTGCTTTTCTAGAAGATTAGAATTGTGACAAGAATACTGCTAGCGATTTTCATGATTCTCTAGAACAGTTGTACTCAAACTTTATGGCAGCGCGACTCCATAAAAATCTAAACGACCACGAAAAACAATTTTGCGGCCCCAATTAGAGTGTCGACTCATAAACATATAGTATCATTTCAGATTTTTTAGGATTTTTATGCACCTTGCTACCCCATTGTAAATATTTGCGATCCTTAATGAGATCGCCACCCATAGTTTGAATACCACTGAATTTAGAACACTACATTTTAATACAGATTTAATGGTAGCCGAATTCGCAAAAGTTTTTATTTTTCTTTATCGATGTGATTCTTTAATTCCGTATTTCAGATTTTAAGATTTAAAATTCTATGTTAAAAGAATAATAATAATATAGTGTACTCAAATTTTAAAAACACAATTTTTGTTCGAGAATGTTATTAACATTTCATTTAAGCAGTGTCTGAAGTCTAAAGAGCGAAGAGTCATTGTAACATCATACGGTATTTCTCCCGTCTTCTTAACATACCTTCGTGGTGTAGTGGTCAGCGCACTCGGCGCGTATTTGAGAGATCCGTGGTTCAAGTCCCGGCGAGTTCATTGCTCACTTTTCATATGCCCTGCTTCCAAATAATAACCTAATTACTTTACAACATGACTGTATACATACATATAATCACGTGACTTCCTTTCATACTTTTGGATTTTACATTGAATTAAAAGGCTGAAATTGGAATCGTTTCAATCCACCCTAGTACGAGAAACTGAAGGGGCATAATTAAAACAAAGTCTCAAATGGGACATAGCCATCTAATCAATCTCTCAGCAGCAGGTTCAAACCACAGTCTCTCTTTATTTTTTTCCTCTCTCAAAAACAAAAGTGTATTAAGACTCTGAGAAGAAAAGCGTAGTGATTATACTTGTACCATAATTTAATAACTCTGAAATCAGTAATTATTACATTATAAAAATAATTTATATTTATAAAGAATAGATTATAAACTATAAAAGTATCTTACATAATAAATTTTATAATTTAAAAAAATTAAAATAATTTATGTTATCTTATTACATTATCCATATATATGTGTTATCTTAACTTTCCATATATCCTTTATTTCTTTAAATCGAAATAAAATATTAATTTTTGTTATAACCCAGTTTTTGAAGAATAATCTTACTTAGAATTTACTTTTGAAGAATAATCTTACTTTTCTGCATATATATGTTTATACGCATACACATATATGTTTACACACATACACACATATATATATATATATAATTTTATGATCTTAAAAAGGCGTTAATTCATAAATTAATTCGTAAAAATGAGCAAACATTTGAGGCAGATTAAGCTTCGAAACATTGACATTAAGAAGAAGCCTGAATTTTTAACATATAGCTTTAAATCTAACAAAACATTTAATCAAGGTGTTAGACTATAACAAAAAAAATATAAGATATCATAACATGGTAAATAGACAAATGAAATAAAAATTCAAATATTTAACCAAATTTCAGACGCCTCAGAGTTTTAAAGAAAATTTATTTATACATCGTATTTTTTATAGCAAAGACTGTAAATAATAAACTGATTTATCTTTCTAATAATTTAACATTAAATAGAATCCAGTTTTGCTGCTGAAAGCTTTTATTGCATTTGCCTATAGAAATACTTCTCATTACGAGCAGTTGTAATTTGCAAATAATTAGAGTCAGCAATAATTCTCAGCGTTTACATTATTAATTTTCAATGCTTTATGCAGCAAAAAATGCGTTTTTATTCATAATTAGATAAATGAGTTTCAAGTTATTTTTAAATATCCAAATACAGAAATGGTATAAATTCTTTAAGAATTCTCTCTCTATATATATATATGTGTGTGTGTTTTCTTGCATTGGTGTACATTGAAATTTAACTAGGAGTGCTGCAATAGTAATATTATGTTGTTTTCCAGTACTAGCACTTAAGAAAAAGGAAGCACAGTAGCTTAAAAAATTATCGATTCTTGCTATAATTCGTTGGGACACAAAAGTGCAGCACACGTTATTGAGGAAAACTTACATCTAATCTGAGTTTAAGGCAACTAGACATGCTTAATATTCTTACTTTTTACAACAGCTCAGAGACTGATTTGCAATTCTGTTCATCTTTTGCACTTTGCTTCAGTTCAAGAAAATGTTAAATTGAATGTCGGAGAACTTGTTCCCCTTCGGGAATTACATGAGCCATTTTGCTTATTCATGTCGAGTTCTGAAAGTGATACTGGTTAGCAGGAAAAAAATTCCTTTACCAAGGTCTTTTAGTTATGCTTTACAGGTTAGCAAGGAAAATATATCCTTTGGCAAGGTCTGTCAGTTATGATTTATGTTTTTGCTTACGGCTTAAACATTTCGTCAAGAAGCGTTAAAGTTAACAAGGTTGTCATTTCAGTTCAAGGGTTGAGAAACAAGAGAAAAAAAGTTACATGTATGGCGATCTCTCATTAGTATGAAATTCAAATTAATAATTTATGAAATATAGTCGATTAAAATACATTTTCTTCAATTCAAATCTATGATTATACTGTATGGTAAACTATATTATTATTTTGTTGCAAAAATGTTATAAGTCATCCCATTTTTATCTAAAGATAGAAGTGAATTATGAATAAGAACTCAGAAAGTTTATACTTACACATATTTTTATCAAATATACATACAAAAAAGCATTTACCTTTTCATGTACAATTAACATCCGAATGAAGACTCTTCAATCAATTTAATATTTTAGACAAATTGCTTTTATATAGTTTTATATTAAAATACAATAACACCCCGAGCAAATATTAATTTAGAGGTCAAACTACTGGAACCCTTTTAATGGAAAACAGTGGCTGCTCTTCTGGGACCGTCATAACACTGGCAAGAGAGTATATACATATCTATCCAAGATTAGGAATAAATAACATATAGTATTAACTTAGAAGTGAAACAACAAAAATCAGGGTTATATTTTCAAATTTTCACAGGACTAGTTTGGATGATTTTACGGAACCATCAACCTCAGCTGCAAAAGTGCAAATGAACAAGATAAGATATAATGATTAGATAAGATAAGATAAGAAAGCCTGGACAGGAGCTACTGGCGCCATCTTTTGATGAAACCAGAACTAAAACATAATTTCTTTAAAGTATGAAGGCAAAGATGGATTAGAATTAGGGTCGTTAACTAGAACAGAAATATTTTTTGAATGTGAAATGCCTCTAGAAAATACAGTTCACCAATGAAAGATGTTTTTTGAATAATTTTGGCAGCAGAAAAATTGAAAGTGTGATTTTCGGACCAACAATGCTAAGCAACAGAAGACTTCTGTGATTCCTTTTTTCTAATATATGCCTCATGTTCCTTAAAGCCAAATTTTAAGGCTCTTTAGTTTGGCCAATGTAAATTAAACCACACTGGCAAGGAATCCTGTAAATACCCCTGGAATTCATATCCGGAATGGAGTCCTTGAGTATGACACTCGGAATTTTATTGATGGGAGAATAATAGACCCGAAAGTTAAGTTTCTGTAATATGCGTGCAACTTTATAGCTAATTGATTGAAAGAAGGGAGTGGCAACAGAATTTTTATAAGCTCCTAAAACAAGAGTCTGCCTTTGATGTGTTGAGATGAGAATTTTTTAACTGCTTGATTAATTATGTTGGGTTAAAAGCCCCTGTCAATAGCTATTGCTTTTAAATAATTTAGTTCTTCATCAAGGGATAGCTTGGAGGAGCAAACTTGAAGAGCACGGAAAACATGGGAATAAAATGGAGCTAACTTTTGTTTAGTCGGATGACATGATTTGAAGTGTGGTGGAAGGCAAACCGATGAAGGTTTACGGTAAATCATAGTACTGAAGTTGGATGTGTTACGTCTGATCAGAATGTTGAGAAATGGAAGAGAATTGCAAGTCTCGAGTTCAAAAGTGAGCTGAATAGTAGGATCAATGGAATTTATTGTTGAAAGAACTTTATTTAAATCATTTTTATTACTTTCGAACAGGGTAAAAGTATCGTCTACTTAGCGAAACCATACCGGGAAGTTTAAAATTTCAAACAATTTTGATTCATAATAATGCATGTGTAGATATCAGCTAGGATGGGACTGAGGGGCCTTCCCATGGCTATTCCTTCAGCTTGCTTGTAATATTTATTTTGGAAAACAAAATGAGTTTGTTTCAAAACAGAGTTGAGTGAGAGAAATTAGCTCATCAATTTCGATTCAAAAGAAATGAAATTCGCGAAGTCTGGTTTCTAGACATCTTAATGCATCCTCCAATGGAACATTGGTGAATAGTGATTTTACATCAAAAGAAACCATGTGTAAATTTCTAGGAGAAATGCTTTTAACCTTTTTTACAAACTCTATTGAATTTTTATGGTGAAAATGTTATTGTCTAATAGAGTTGAAAATCTAGAAACTAAATATTTAGCTAACGGATACGAGACAGTACCTAAATTTGATACAATAGATACAATATCACTTTTGTGAATTTTGGGAAGAGCATATAATCTGGCACAATTCGCAACAGATGGGATAAGCGAAATGATAAAACTGTTTAAAGCAATGTATGAATGTCATCCTAAGTTAAAATGTCGGTTATATTTATTTATTTATTATTATTTCGCCCGCTTCACCTCTCAGTGGGCATTACAGGTCATTCAGGTTATCCTGCTCGTTGCACCAGCCACCTGAGTCGGTTATATATCTCTCTCATTTATATATCTTTTCTGAACGGCCCATTGAAATGCTTGCCAGCTGTACTTTATTGTATTTTCTCTTTTAATATATGCAGTTTTCAAATGCATCGTAGTCTGGGTCACAAAGTATGCTTTCGAAAGAAACGCAGTTCAAATAAATAAAATCTAATTCTGGAAAAATTTGATATTAATAAATATATTTAAAATGCGCAGTACGAATGAATAAATAGAAAATTTTAAAACAATTATTTGAATAGACCTTGCAGCACAAACAATTAAAATAAAATTCTGAAAATTAAAAAAATGACCTAATATAATAACTATGACTAAAACGTATTGTATAAAAGAAACTATTTGAAAAAAATAAACGATGAACTTTTTATTTAATTTACGCAGTTCAAATGAGTAAACAGAAAATTTTAAAACAGTTCTTTGAAAGAAATCATGCAACTTAAACAATTAAAATGAAATTCGAAAAAGAAAAAAAATTCCTTAAAATAATAACAATTATAATTAAAAATATAATATAAAGAAAATTATTTGGAAGTAGATGACGATTGTGACTTTTTTCTCTCACACTCATATAAAAAGGGAAAAGGAAATTAGGTTATATTAAGTAGTTAGCCATTCTTGGCGCAAAATGAAAAAAATACGCCAAGTTAAAATTTTGAATTTCTTCGTAATTTTCGCACCAAATTTTACAAAATTTAAGATCTAGGCATAATTTGAGTCGTAGAATCGAAATATATAAAAACCACGATATGCTATTTCAGAAAAAGTCTGATTTTGTGTCAAAATACCTGTGTTAGAACAGTGTTATATATAAATCTAATATATATCCTAAGTCGTACTTTCGAGACATGAAGAACGCAATTTGAATTTCGTCAATCGGCCCAGTAGAACGGGAGTTATAGAACTGTCCTTTTTTTTTCTTTTGCGCAGAGTGCATCTCTTTAGCACATAATCTACGTTAGTTAGGCAATCTTCCTTAGAACTCTCTATGGATCTCACTGAAGTATGTAAGGGTGATATGCAAAATCCAAAAGATTATTATTTTTCCAATACTTTCGGAAGGAAATACCGTTAATTCTTGACATGACATGTTTTAAGGATAAAACATTATTGAATTCCGTTAATGAAAATACAGAAATGAAGTTTAAAATATTTCGTAAAACGCAATTTTTGGCAGATACCATTTTTCAAATTTAATTAAATATTGACAGTATGACATAAGCAAAATTAAATTCCTATTATGGAGATGATAATTTTTTACGCTTGCCGAGCAAAGAGTCAGTTGTTTGGATCACAGTAATAATATAATGTAATAATAACAAAATCCAAGATCTATTTTGTTATAGAAAAAATGGAAGGCTAGTATTTTTGTATTCCTTAAATCGGAAGAAAACATCTATTGCTTTTCCGCATGCATAATACGATAAATACGTATAAATGTCAACTTCTTTTAAGTAAACTGGCTAAGAAATGTATACCATGAATATGATACTTTCTTGCAAAATAAATACATGATTCCATCGTAGATAAAGACAATTCGATTAAGTTTATATCCTTATGTATAAATATTATATATTGTTTACTTAACCACTTCAGCATCACTTTAATAATATATATATATATATATATATATTATTAAATATAATATATATATTATATTTAATAATATATATATAAATGTATAATTATATATAAATGTACAGAATGTTCATTAATTCATGTATATCAAATTTTGAAGCAAACTGTATCGAATGTAGGAACAATCTTACCAAAAGTTTGAGAGCTGGGTTTTTTGTGAGCTAGGATGTGAAAAAAAAAAAATTTGCCGTGCAGTAAGTATTTTCAGTTTAGGAAAACAGCATTGGGAGCAATAATACCCCATCGATTAAATAAGTATTTTTTAAAATTATTTTCATTATACACATATATTTCAAACATGCATTTTATTAGGAAGAAGCGATTGCATAAGCATTATCTTTTTATCTATTTTTTAATTTACTGCTTGGTTTCTTAAATTAGTACAATCAATGCATTTTTTTCTTTCAGATTACTATATTCAGATGATAAGAAATGCTTCACTCTACACTAATTCGTTGGAAGTATTAAGTACTAAGAAAGTTCATGAACCTATAAAATGCCTCTGCGGAATTCGAACAATTACTGTAATGCTAACTATCTACAGCCACACCTATGGACACCTCCATTTACTGCATTTTCAGAAATTCAGTAAGACTTTTCTCTTTAATGCTGAGTCTTTGCAATTACTGATTCTCATACTTTACTGCAAGTTACGAATATAGACATACACATGTATCCGCAGAAATGTGCATTCAGTCCATAAGAATCTGTAAGCACGTAACTATATTGATGTCTTAGCGTCTAAATTTATAACTCAGACCTCACCATAATTATATATGTTGCTTGAAATTACTGTTCTACATAGAGTTCGCTGTTGCCCATGGCATCTCTTGGAACGAATTATTCTCAGATATGAGGAGTGCTACTAGACTGAATGAGAAATTATTCCTTATCTCTTTTATCTTTATTTTAATATTATATGTTATTTAATATTTTACGAAAATATTTTGATTGATCTAATGCTAATTCGCACTATTTCAATTCTAATCAGAGAGATAAGCTAATTGTATGAAACGTAATTAATTTTTGTAATCTAAAAGTACAAACAGTACAGTAATATATAGTAACTTAAGTACCAGTCATATTCTCTAGAGACGTGTGCTTTCCTGTAAGTGTTAAAACAATTTACTTTTTAGCGAAATACTCGTTTATATTAATTTATAACAGACAAACAACAATAAAAAATAAGTAAACAAAAACATTACATCTAGCAAATCTCTGAGAAGATCTTGTATTTAAAAAAAAGCAGCGAAAAGGATTTTCGTCGATGCATTTTATGTATATTATGCCAATACTGGATATGTTGAAGAATAAAATAGGAGATCATGCACTAATTTTAAATATATTTCACTATTAATAGTAAGGTACCAGAATATTATGTCATATTATTAAATTTAAAAGTTCATGATATTGATAAAATTCTGAATTTGGGAAAAATATTGTATACTTAACAAAATCCAGACGTTTCAGTGTTGCCGCGGTACTTAAAATATGCGTGTTACATTTTACAATTACAGTTATAGCTATGGCTTTTGAGTTTAAAATCATCTACTGCGAAACCTCGGTTCATGAGGTTGATTCGCTCCTGAAAGCGTTTCGTCATCCGAAATATTCGTAAACCGAAACTATTTCCCCCATAAAAAGCAATGTAAAATGGCTTAATCCGACAACTATTGATAAATTATTCAAACAGTAGTTTGTAATCAGATTCGTAACAGGAAATTAATGAAAATCATTAAATCTAGAACAAAACCTTAAACGTAGTATTTGGAAAATACAGAAGACGGAAATTTAATTTAATTCTACAGCATCTGTACAGAGGAAAATAGACGAATTAAATGGAAATTGATGAGGGAAAAAAACGAAGAAATGTTTTTAAATGGTTGAGTAATCCGCTTTCACAAAACATGAGTTCATCGCTTGTTTCAGCACCGCTAGACTCTGTTTGAAACTTCTTGAATCTCAATTTCACTCGAAAGTTGTTCAGTGTGATGTGTTGTCTACATTTTAAAATGTTTCTAAACCGGCACTACCATTGAAACTGCTTTGTTGAAGCTTGTTTACTGCTATATCATATTCATTTCATTACATGAAATTTTCCATCTTCCCCAGTTTTGCACAAATTTTGTGAATCAATGAACTAGGTTCATCTATTCGTTATTCGTTTCCTGAAGGCACTTCCTTGGCAATTGCTCAAGTTACTGCTTCGGAAAGGTATTTGAGTGATGTTGTGGAACTCATTTTTATGTTTTTCTAGTAACTCAACTATATCTTCACTGTTACTTCTAACTTGCTTAAGGACACAATTTTATTGATTACTGAAACGTTCTCAAATTCCAATGGTCTCAAATTCTCTGACTGCAACAGAATCTGGTCATAATTTTCTTCAAGCCAATAATCCTATAAGTCTCTTGCTTCTAGGCCTTTTTAATGAAAGTTAAACAGTGAAAAATAGTAAAGTAATATTTCTAGATATCTCAGTATTAATATGAGTCAGAAAGTTTTTCAAATAACCGTTAAATAGAATTTGTTGTTGAATTGGCTGTTCGTAACTCGATATATGGTTCGTCATCCAAAATATTTTATTGGTCCGATAATGTGTGTACGATCCGAAATTCTACTGCATATGCAATATACCTTATGCTCTATTTGGTCATACATTATATTGTGCAAATTAGGCACTCATTCTTTCTAAAGATAGGTTTTATAATTTTTATATATTTTTGAATAAAGGAATGAAATTTGTTGCTGGTCCGAAATTCTACTGCATATGCAATATAACTTGTACTTTATCTATTCTTCCATTATACTGTCTAAAGCAAGCATTCTTTCTTTCTAAAGTTAAGTTTTATAATTAAAACCAAATTGACAAAGTAATGCATTTTATTGTGCTGTTAGTTCATTCTTTAATTTGGAGAACTAAATTTAGCTAAATAGTTATATTTTATTTTTCAGGTAAAGCTGCTAATTTTTTGAAATTCTTCGACAGTTTCACTTTCTCTGGAATAGCGAATGGTTCCGTAGGCATGGACACCGTAGCTTTTGTAGCGTAAGTAAACATATTCTTTAAGATGCATTATTTTGATAAATGCCATTTCTTGTAATGTAATGAGAGATTTAAGTTATATACTCTCTTTGTAGCAAATATTTGTGACGAAATGTGCTTAATGTATACACGATGTAAATTATTAATACTGTATTGTAAACGAAAAGCTTCATATATATATATGTCACGTAATGGTTAATAATGTAATTTAAGTCAAATAAATATTTCAGGTGGTTAAAATAAAATGCAATCAATTCTAGTAATCTATAAAAAGAATAATGAAAAATTAAAAGCTTACTTCCGTTTTTCTAACTGGGATATGTTTGCTTGGATAGTTAAAAATTTATGCTTCTTCTATCATTGTATAGAGTTTGACTAGCTATGGGCATAAATTAGAACCAAACTCTTAACAAACGTACAGCGCATTGTCGTTGTGTCTGAGTAATTACCCAGACATGAAAAAGTTTAAAACACCCCTTGTATTAAAACAAAACTTGAAATTAAGTGCACTGCTTATGCTTAACAAAATCAACCACAACTTGGTGGGATGAAAGTAAAGTAGTTTAAATTCAAATTTAAAACGTGAACTAGTAATCAAAGACTACACAATTATATTTAAATCTAAGCTGGCTTAGAAAACTCTAATCGGCTAACAAAGTAAATTTCGGCAGCGAATAACGCAAAGCCGAATAATTACAAACTTATCAGAGATGGCAAAACTAAAGTAACATGGTCTTGAGAGGCAGAAACAGGCTCTGTCTTACAATCCAAAAATCTTAACTTTAATACTCTCTATCTCAGTTTGCATTCTGATGATTAAATGTAAAAGATAAATTATAGTAAATGTCTAAATCATAATAACTGTTTAGTTTCGAATAATAATCCCACAATGTCAAAAAAATAATTGCAACAATTTCATGAAAACTTTTGCAAAATCGAAAACGAAATTACGTCACTGTGAAAGTTAAAATGAAATTACAATACACATGAAATCATTCATTATGTGTAAAGATAATAAGAATAGTTTAACTACAGATAAAGAAAAATAAAAATATTCTGACTTTAATCAGTCGGAGAATTTCGGTACACAGCGAAGATAATTAATTGCAAATCTGACAAAATAATATACGATTAGGATTGCAAAAATGAATTTATACATTTATATTATTATTTAATAATATGCCTGTTTTTGCTTTGAATGACAGAACTGTGATAAAAAAAGCAGAATTTTAAGTAATAGTTTTAAATGTTTAATTGTAATTAGTTAATTCAGAATAGGCACTTCAAGGAAAATTTTCTCACTTCTGGCTTCTCTTGCAACCACAGTAACAAACTGCTGAAGAAAATAACCGAGTCTTCTGCTAAAATCCCCTCTGTGTGATGATGATGTCACATACTGCGATCCTGAGTGAATGAATTCACATAATGAGTTCGGAATAAGTAACGATATACAGGATAAACTTTGTTTGTCTTAAACTCCCGTGGCAACATTATCACTATTAAAAAAATCTACATGAGTCAATATTGATTTAACACATAAAACTTCTTAAGTATGCAAATCCTATATAATTTAAACACATTCTTAAATACACAAATCCATAAATTTCCTCCCTTGAATTACAATTGAATTACATTTGAATACCAAATTCATTAATTATTTATTAAATTTATGTGAATCACATTTAAATTTATATCGCGTATAGTAAGGAACGAATAATAAGAAAAAAAATTATATAAAATCATTTTTTAATAATTGTGCATACTAACTATAACAGCTGGGAACAAAAAAAAATATCTATTTTCAAACATAATTTGAGATTTTATGCGATTTTAAGTACAACAGAATTCCGATTATGTAACACTGCGATTAACACCGTCTTGGATATGGAAGGCAACCATGACTGTATAATAAAATATCTTTCTGATAATGTATAAAATAAAATTAAAAACTGTCGTAAGTACTTACTCAAATAAGCAGAGCATCTAAACATCATTTCTCATGCAAGTGGCCAAAGAAGTAGCAATTTCATGCCCTGATTTACATCAAAGACATATTATTTAATAACATTTTGGAGCTGAGATGACTGCAAAACTCTGAGGATAGCAGGAAAACCATCGCTGTAAAAAATTATATTTAAAATGATTATTTTTAAAAATTTCAAAGATAAACGAACATTATACAGCCACTCGTTTCTGCTATAATTTATATTTTACTGCACAAAAGTAGCTTGGATAAAACAAATGTATTGTAACTTAATATAAAATAAATCCATGAAATGAAATATGACTGCATTAAAACATATTATTATTCTTAAAGCTGCTGTAAATATTAGCTATGTAATGAATAATGTATAAAAAATAAATCAAATTATAAGCTTTTTTCTGCTTTTGCATGACAATGATTTCACACACGTTAAAAAGATATTTAGAAGTGATACCGTACCAAGCAAATTGTCCAAATTTTACATATATGCAAATTTGTAGAGAACATGTTTCTTCTAGAAACGTCTTCCGTTTTTCAGCATTGCTTCGAATTGCTTTGCTTTTATTCCAATTATTTTGTTTTATACACAAATGAAGGAAAATTATGCTTCATTTCTATTTATAAAATTTTAAATTTGCATTCCAGGGGAATCACGATAACTTACACCCGCTGGAGATACCTGACGGAGAAAAGTAAAGTGAATTTGAACATCTGGAAGTTACTTTTGCATCGTTACTGCAGGTAAGTGGGAACAAAAAGTGTTCGCAACTATTTTTTAAATTATTTGAATCTTGAAAAAAGGCAAATATTGGTAAAAGATATATTTTATTACTGATCATTTATGCTTAATATTACAAGACAATAATTTGGACCTAATTAGGTATTTAAATGTTTTTTAATTATTTAAAAGAATGATAAAATGTTAAATATAATATCATTTTTCTAAGCATTGGATACAAGAATTCCATGTGAATAGATTTCAAAGTCTTTTTCACATCAAATTTATAAAATTGTCATCTTTTGTAATGATTCCTCCTTCTTAAACTTTATTTTAGAATGTCTGCAGCACAACTTCTTACAATATGTATTTTCCTTACGTTTCCTGTCTTTGGATCTGGGCCATTCTGGGAAGCTTACATGAATCCGATGTTGAAAAATTGTAGAGAAAGATGGTGGCTAAATATACTGTACATAAATAACTTTTTCCAGTCAGTAGATGTCGTGAGTATAACTAGGTTCTTTTAATAGTTCATGAGAGTGTAAAAAATTAAATATCAAATTTTAATAATCTGGACAATTACAATTGCGTAACTAAATAAAATTTAACGATGCTCTAAATGGCAGACGCTGTAACATTTTATCATGAAGATAGCTTATAATGTTTACCGGCAGCTAGGTTGTATTAAAATCGAAATAGTTGGTGAAACAGAATTGTAGTGGTAAAAATACTGCTCTTTTACAGACGAAAAGTAATATGTTAGTCAGTATACCAGGTCCGTTTTAGGCACTGAATTGCTTGTGAATTATCAAATCTCGATCAGTTTGTTAAATTCCAATTAAAAGAACCATGGTCTGAACCCTGGTAAGGACATAAATGATTTTTTACATGTTCTGCTATGATATTCTAACGGATCTTTAAGTTGAATTGGTAAAACAGCAGTCACGTACTGACTCAAAAAGTGATAGCCAATTGGAAACAAAAGTGTTAACTGAAAAAGTACAAATCGGATTGATTTAAATAATAAAAATTCATTGAATTCAGGCTCTATCTAATTCAACTATGCAGTATTTTCATAGAATGACGTTATACTTTTTAAATTTTTATTTCTTATTTTGTAAAACGTTAATGAATTTTTGATCAACAAACTCAACTGTTTGAAAGCAATCAGTAACAACATTGTACGGAATAAAATATTTTTATCTCCAGCACACGAGACAAGAACTTTCCAAAACCTCGAAAACAAGAGAAGCAGACAGAAAGACATACTCGAATGAAAGACAAAAAATTTCCCTCTGTGACCAAGAATTCTGAAGAAAAAATCCGAACCAGGCAGACCTGAAGGCATTATTGTGATATGTCCTAGAACGGTAAGAAGTAACACAAGCTGATGAAAATAAGCAACCAATCAAGAATTTCAGGATTATCAAGAGGGAAATCCTCTTCCGGCTAAAGGAAAGTTAAGTCACTGACGGATATTCTGAATTTATTTTTGAAAGCAGCACAAATAAATTTTGCAGAAGAAGAAAAAATTCTGATTACTACGTTACTAGCAAGCAAGAAATGAAATGGACAGCAGCAAGAAATGGAATCGAAAAGAATACCCCTTCTTTGTGCCATTAGATGGTGGCACATTGCTTTGCCTATATTTTTCACCTTATCGGCGATGTGCTTGGGCGCTAATTAATTGCCACCGCCTGCCGCTTCACAACACTGGTTAAATCTTAATCAGCTAAATGACAATTGTATCTCCAAGTTTCCAAGCTCGCGAGACTGTCTGCCGGAAATCCTGAAGAAAAGCTGTATTTAAATATTTTGGGATTTTGCTTTTAAATTGAAATTTATGTGGCGTAAGGACGAAGAACATGGTATTTCCTTAATAAATTTAACACACCAAACGTTAATAATAAAAAGCCAAAAAAAAACGTTTTGTAAGCAATCTTACTGAGAAAACTGAATACTGATATGAACTCAGAAAAGACTGGAAAAAATAGAAAAGGGTCTATCAACACTTAACACAGCATCGGGAATTCTAAACATATTCTGCTGTACTGCTTTTAAAGTTTTTGTGATTTTGCTGTTGAATTATATATAGCGTGAGTGGTAAGAAAATGGTGCTTTATAATAAAGTTAAAAAGACGGAAAAAAAGAAAAGAAAGAAAGAAAAAGGAAAAAGAAAAAAATTGGTGAGCAGGAGTGATTGTAGTAGCAGATTTGTAGAGCTTAAAAAGCTTTTAACAATCCCTTTGGGACGACCATTAAAATATCAATTCTTTTGGATTTTTTAACTATACAAATTAGAAAATAAAGTACAAAAATAGAAACTTTTTAACCTATAATTTTGATTCTTTTTATCAACTTTCATTGTTTTGAAATTATTATGTTAACGGATTAATTTAATATATTATTTCTACATTCTTCTAGTGCCTATACCACACATGGATATTGGCTGTTATCATGCAACTAACTGTTCTCTCTGTTGTAATCATATGGATACTAAAAAAGTAAGAGATCTTCAAAATATATATGTTGATAATTAAAATATTTATTTTCAAAGTTATTGAAAAATCTCTTATTTTATCTCATTCGATGTTTAACTTTTGTGTCTAATAATGTTTTTTCATAGATCAGCCAGATATGGAATCTTTTGTATGTTTGCAATCATCTTGGCTGGTATAATTGGTGTCGCTGTTATTACGGTCATTAATGAATTGCCAGGAAGTATGGCATTCTTTATGTTAGATTTCAGGTAATATACTATTTTATATAAGATCATAGCTGTAATTTTACTGTAGTTAACAATTATATAATTCATTTATTAAATCTTGCGAATAGCCGCCCGTATGATGTAATAGTTAATGACTCTGACTGCTGTACAGAAGGGCGCGACTTTGAATCTCGAAGAACGCATGGATGTTTGTAAATGTGTACTGTCTTTGCGGCGTGGGGTTACTCGGAAGATAAGGTGAGATGAAAGTTTCGGTGAGTAGTTTTTGTGGTAAGGGAAGAGACTCTCGGACCCGTCTCCGGGAAAGTGCTGTCCTTAAATATTGGGACAAAACTGGATGAAGCCGTACTGTCACCTATACGGCGCTCAAGGCTCATGCCAATGACAGAAGCAGTGTTGCAGTCTTTGCCACGATAAGTCGCTTCAAAAGAAAGCAGAAGCAGAAGAAGCGGTCGCTTCTCCTGATCGGGTCAGGCAAGTGATATTGGCCACAACAACAACCTTTAAATGCAAATTTTCTTCTTGCACCGCATTAATAAAACGAAAATGTTCTTAGATTTAGTAATATTGAATTGTATATCCTTTAGCTTACTGGATGCTAGAATGGTAAACCAACCTAAATTATCCGTAAATCCCTTTTTTCAGATTGATTTTAAATGAAACCTTGATTCATTGCATTTAACAAAACTCGACCTACTGTACTTATGGGTATTGGTACGCAGCAATAACATGATTTTTTTTAATAATACCACTATCAATACTGCCTTAGACTTTCCCAGCTTGCAAATGCAGTAATGATCCTTGTTAGGCCATGTTCTTTTCTATATGTACAACAAATACAGAGGCTCGGACAAGCGGATGGTAGAATATCCCCAGAGAGTTCGACTATAGATATTGGTGGACGTGGCGCTACACCAATTAACCATATGGTAGAGGGGTGGTGCCCATGTCCTCCGTCGCATGTACTTATGGGTGTAGTGGTTAGTGTTGTTGATTACCATATCGTTGGACTCGAGTTCGAGTCTCGGAGATTGCGTGGGTGCTTGTAAATGTATATTTCTTTTATGGTATAGGGCACTTAAAATACATGACGTGCCCAGTGATTTGGTCGTAAAGACGGGAAACCCTTGGACCTGCTTCTCGGTGACTTCTTCCTCAAAACGGCAACGGAACTTGGCAAAAGCGTACTATCCCTTATGAGAAGCCCAAGAACCATGCTAAAGATAGCTGCAATCCGACACTTCTAGCCACGATAAAAAATTTGTGGGCTTGATTATGATGTTATTTCTACGTAAGTGACACAGATAGTTACAGCAGTTCAATCTGTCACTTTCAAGAACCAATCATTTGTGCTTCTTTAGAATAATTTGTTGTCAAATGTTAAACCTGTCGTTTACTTGTGATTAAAGTTTGCAAATGAAGCCATCTTAGAACGAAGATTAAATATTTCCAGTTATTAATGATATTAGTCCACATAGAACAAACACTAATGCCTTATATGTCTAACGAAATGAAATTTAAAATATACAGCACTATCCGATAAAATTATGAAATAGATATGCGCATTATCTCGAGCAAAACACATTCATTACATTACTATATTCAAGAAGTTACAGATGACTTGATTCAGAAGTGAACGTCTGAATGCCTCCTGCATTAAATCTCGAACTGGAATATGTATGCGAAACACAAAGCTTTGCTTAATTTTATGATTTCTTATAATTAATTCACTTTATCAGTTGTTGTATGTAAAAATGCTAATTTTTATCAAAAATTTTGAAAACTTTCAGATTTTACGTTACGATCAAAGCGGCGTTTTTTTAAAGTTTTGTGAGTTACTTTTATTTATTAAATATCATGTTCTTCGCACTTAAACCGTGATATCCAGTTCAACAGAAATTTCACAAAATAATATTAAAATCAGCATATCTGTAGAGTTTCCGATACAAAGTCTCGCGCGTTGTTTTTCGTACAGTGTTGCTATTGCTCGCTTTGAAATCGTTGAATTTGCTAATCAAAAATTCGTTAAAGTTTTACAAATTACGAAATATATAATAAAACAAATTCCAAATTTGGACTTCTAGATGCCCATATTCGTGTGTAAACGTACGTTATTCAAAATTCGATAGCTCTAGGTACCGTCGTTTTATCACAGTGCCAGAAACATACATACGTTTATGCAAATTCTTCATTATTTAATTTCTTTAAATATAATACAGGGCTATAATATTTGGCGGCAAAAGTTTGAATAGTCAACCGACATTTAAAGTTTTCAACGCAAAATGCCGAAACGAAGTTAGTAGCCCTTCCGGGCTAACGCCCTTTGGGCTAAAAAGCAAAAATATTTTAGAATATGCTGTTTCATGTGCTCATAGGCAATTTCGTAGATTTAAAATTTGTATATATATGAATGTAATGAAGAAGAAATTTGATTGCATAGATATTGAGATGTTGATCCATAATGAAGAGCAAACTTGGCAGCCGAGGTAGATTTAACATTCATTTTTATTTCAATAAACATTTTGCAACCACAAATAAATTGACACACTAATATCTGATTTTCAAGAATATTTACATTTTCGATATTGTTGCGATAGGAAGAGAGCAGCGAGGCGCGGTGTTAGTGAGAACAGAGGTAGAAGCAAACTGCGCGGTTATGAAATATGTCAGCTTATTGAGTGAAAGGTTTCGGTTCTCGAAATTTTGAGTTAAGTTCTGAATTAGCTACGTCATCATCGTCAAGTAAAGTCATAGCATAGGATTAATCTAGAAATGAAGCAGTCCAGGATAATTACTATTTATAGAATAGAGAGGGGAAATACGCAAATTAAAATGAGGAATTAAGGGGCTATAGTTAATTTGAGTTACAATTTTGTTTTATATATTTTTCATCTGACATATTTATATACACCGTGCTCACAAAAATCCTTACTCAGCTTTTATTTTCACAACCGCTTGTCGAAGACATATACTTTCAATTAGAAAAATGTTTTAAGTGACGCAAACAAATCATGTTTTTGCATTTTTAAATTAAAAGAAATCAATTTTATAAAAATTACGATATCTAACTCTTTTATACGTTCCTTATGCTAGATAATATTTAGGAAAATTGTGCACTCTTTATAAAACATAAAACATGATATTTCGGAGTTATAGGACAAAACTTAATTTCAGAGTTTGAGATTTTTGACATCATATTCAATTCGTATTGAGGGAGCAATTAATAAATAAATTTAGAATAATTCGGGATTGCCTTTTTCTCCTTAGATGTTATTCAATGTTATTTTGTGATTTACCTGTGTTTTGAAATTATAGTTTTGTTACATACTTGGTATGCCGAAAGAATTTTCACACATGTTAATTTATCAGTTTTCAAGTCCAAAAATACGTTATTAATATTCACATGAAATTTTATTACTTTGAATCATAATCATAATCTGGTAACTATTATCTAGCAAATATTTTTCCTTTTTAATTACCATAAATAATATAAGAAGTTAGCTCCCCGTCAATATTTTCTGAAACATGAATGCTATAGCACTTTGCGAATATGATCTCCATTTTGAATAAAATTACACTGATGAAGGCTTTTCACAATAATATGCACAGAAATGCTCCTCACTTAATCTTTTAACACCAAAGCTTTTTTTTAATGACATTTTATTTTTAGCTCCGTTCATATTCAAAAATTTCCCACTTTAATTTGTGTAAGGCCCCTAAATATGATCTCCGTTTTTAGTATTAAATATCTGAATTTTGAATTTGTTTTATCATCTGTTTCATATTTTGTAAAATTTTAACGAATTTTTTATTAAAAAAATCAACAAATTCAAAGCGAACAACGGCCACACTGCACAGGATAAAACGTTTTTTATTTCCAGCGTGCGAGAGTGGCTATCGAGAATTCTAAAGATATGCTGTTTTTAAGTATTAGCCCAAAGTGACACTAGTGCAAATGCTCTCGAAGTGTATATAGTCGGGGGTAATGTAAAATTTGAAAGCTTTTAGATTTTGTTTCCTTCTTTTGTATTTATTTTATTTCTTTTTATATTTTAACAGAACTGCACCCATTACATGGAGGGATGTTTATACATTACCATACGATCATATGGGTCCATTCTGCATAGGCCTTTTAGCTGGATACTTTCTTGCTTTGAAGAAAGATCAACTCGAAATTAATCGGGTAAGCTACTGCAGAGCAGTTTTAACTCCTTTTAATAATTTCTGTTTAAATACACAATTTCAATTCCTATTCTTATGTTGCATTAGCTTATTTTTCTTTTCCCTCCTATTTTTAATGTAAATAATTATTATTTTCATTAGAATCATTTTATTTACCTTACACTTTACATTAATACAGGCATATTACTCGTAGCCTGCTGGCCGCATGCGGCTCTTGACTCATTTTTTGTGGCCCTCGGTTCACCATGAGATAATAACAAAAAATGTATAATTATAGTAATATATTAATAAAAGCTGGCGATCCACTAAATTGGAATTCAGTAGAGTAATAAAAATTCGAATTCCCATATCGAAGCATCCCATATCTTGGGTTCTATAAAAAGAGCTCTTGAGATCGTCTCTTTACAAAAGTATTTTCTCAACTTGACATTTGGAAATTGCCAACCCATTTATAAATGGAACTAACAGAAGTTCAGTGCGACTCAAATCTAAAGGAAAATTTCAATGTAGTAGATATTTGCGGATTTTAAAAATACCTGCTTGCATGATTCCTAGAAAGCTGTAAATTTGCATCCTGTGTGATTTCTATGTCCGGTAGTACACACTAGTGGTACATATCGTGACCAACTTTTTTCAAGAAAAGGAACAAATCTTCAAATTATTAGACATTCATCTGACATCTGAAAATCGCTAGTACAAGCAACATGTCTACAGACTTCTGAAAAGTTAGTTGCAGGAAAAACTACCGGAGGTCTTGGTAAAAAATAATAGGTATTCATTTACTTCTTGGATTTCTTTGAGTATTTATTATTTACTTACTTTTTAAATGCCGTATTAAGTATGAAGATAGCATTTGTTTTTCTTGTGGTCTACCCTATTGTGAAATGATGTCTGTTTTAATTACTGTATTAACTCCTAACTGCTGCTTTCTTTAAAAGAATAAAAATTAAAGCCATTAAAATATAAATGTCCAATCATGTACCAATTGAAAATAAAGTTACTTTATGGATTTTTGCATTAACTTATATTACATTATTTAAAATTTAATGTTATTAACTGTTCTTCACGTGGTAAAAAATCCTTAAATAATTTAGGTATCAGTTATATTTTAACTTCGAGCTTTTATTTGTAGTGAATGAAACGTTGTATAGACATGCATAAACATCCTTATCTCCTAATGTTTACAGTAATTATTAATTTATATGCAATCAATAATATTGTCACAAATTTCATTTTAATCAAGATATAAAAATAAAAAATCCATGTATATAATATTATGTAATTAATACTATGCACATCACTATAGTTTTAAATTAGCGAACATGTTTAATGCTACTGAGAATCATGACGAATTTTTATCAACGGAAACTTCTTACTCAGTGTTCAAAATCATATCCATCAGGCATAGTAATTTATTTAAGGCAAAATGATCACATTTGACAAAATATCTCATTTGGCGAAATCTGGCCCGTGTGTTTTTAAGTAAAACGTTTCGCTGTTCAGAAACCTTATTCACATGCTGGTTATTAAAATAAATCTTATAATAAAGCTTTTATTTGTATCCGTATAGTCAATTTCGCGTTTGCACTATAGCTACGAAAGAGTCTGGCCATTGACGATATATGTTATTAGTATAAATATATATGAATGCGCTTGGATAAAAAAGGCATTAAAGTGCTGTGTAGTTACTCAAAATAATTTTTCACATTAATTTTGCTTATTAATCCTGATACGCTTTTAATTTTCCATACTAAGATAATATTATGCTGTTTTACTCGCATCTAACTTACATCTCTTTTACTCGTGCAAGTAAAAGATTTAGTAACTTTAAAACTTTATCTTTGTTTAATACACCGATCAGGTACTAAAATTTATGCAGCGATTTATTAAAATTATACTTGCTGTTATTATGTTGTTCATTTATCAAAATTATACTTGGTGTTATTATGTTGCTTATTTATTAAAATTATATTTGTATTAAAAATGTGTTATAGAAACTTATATT
This sequence comes from Stegodyphus mimosarum, assembly GCA_000611955.2. Classification (NCBI taxonomy): domain Eukaryota; kingdom Metazoa; phylum Arthropoda; class Arachnida; order Araneae; family Eresidae; genus Stegodyphus; species Stegodyphus mimosarum. Next base: position 86,146 of record KK116302.1, read on the forward strand.
TAAATAACATTTTCATACTAAATTCTGTATTATCTTTTTCTATAGTATTATGTTCGAAAAGCCTAACAATGCCTTAAAAATTAAATGTATAAAGTATTTTTTCCTCCTCCTTTTCCCGCATGTCTTCGTAGTATAACTGAAAGTGTACTCGATGCAGATTCGGAAGGTTCGAATCCCGGTGAAGGCTTTTTTCCCATTCCTGCATCCATATAATCAAATAACTCAACAAATATATCTACTTAATAAATCAGACAGCTGTTGTGTATATCTGTAAGGTTATGTTAAATAAGAGAAGTTATTTTTTGCATTGAACTATTTTTATGTAATATTTTAAGGTAAGAAACAGTTGAGATTTTCTTTTAGAAATGTTAATCTGAACAGTATGGTTAATGATTACATTAGTATATAAAACGGCTTAATATCTTACGCGAAGAAAATTTTAATTTACTAAACCTGAATAGAAGATAAAACAAATTTTAACTAATATAGAAATTTTTTGTTTAATTTCTATTCAAGTTAAACACAAACGATATCAGTATATGAAATTAATTGGTAAAATGCATAAATGTAATTGAATCACATTGAAGTGGGAAGGTTCAGGTGTTATTGAAACACACTAGTATTATCAAAAACACTAAGCGTAAAAACTTAAGAAATTGAAAAAATATCTACAGCATTATCAGGCAAATGATGAAATGTGAAAAATAGGAAATTGCCATCTTATGTGCGGTAATATTCATGGCTAATAAAATAAAATGTCCTTAAACTGAAACATAATTGAACGCAATAATTAAATTAAATAATACTATGAGAATAATTAATTAAGTAAGTAATTACAAATGGGTTGTTTTCATGGGAGCTTTCGCGGTTTTTCATACATATAACTTGAATACGAGCCATTTTCCCATAAAAATTCCTCTAAAAAAGCTGGCAAATACATTACAATACATTATTCACAATTATAATACATAATTAACTGTATATATAGAACTTGGCTCATGTATTTAAAATAATATATAACTTAGCATGACAAATTTAATCCTATGCGATACTGGAATTTGATTCTATGTAATTATGTACTTTATTCTGTATGATGGTCACATTTCAGCTTTTCAATTTTTTTTTTTTTTTTTTTAGTATAGTATTTTGAGTTTTTAAGTAAAATATTAAAGAACTGTTTCAACTTGTGTTTTGATAACGTGGAGACTGTTTAATAAGTGTTTAATAAGGCTGTTTAATAATACCATACAAAATTTTATAATGCGCGTGAGAACCAGACTGTTATGATTAATTTCAAAGGACGCCATTTATCTTGTTATAGAGTCATGGTATTATGTACGTGACTGCTTCGAATTTTTCAGATGACCGAGGCGAAAAAATGCGGACAGGATTTAATGCCTAGCATGAACTTCATTATATATATTGGAATCTAAAATCTATCTCTTGCACTGCAGCAAGAAATTAATATTAAATAATCTTTTGTTTTAAAAGGTGTTTTAATGGGAGTGCACTCACATAAAATTTAACAAAGAATAATGTCATTACGGATTAAGGAGGATGGTAAATGTTGCAAGCAATGAGTGACTGCACTACAGCTGCTGCCATCTATTAACAAAATATATACCTATTCCTACTGTCACGCTACACTTATAAAATTTGCTTTACAATTATAAAGCATATTCGAGAAAAAAAAAAGTTTAACCATCATTACCTATCATTGTCGGTCTTATTATACTCATAATTTGTTTTACTAGAATTCCCTGCAAATCGTGAATTAGAATTCCTGGAAATTTTTCTTGCTCATAAAACATATTCCAGTTAATGATAATAAGACACTATTTTCTTATAAATAACTTTATCTAAAACTCTATATTTTAGTTTTTTAATAGTTGCTTTACAATTCTGTTTTACCCAAGGTATCACGTAAGATGGCACACATCTTCACTTTTAATATTTAATTTGTTTTCTTACGAATTTTATTGATAAAAATCATTAGAGCTTTTAAAATACACGATTTGCTGTTTAAATTAATCGAAAAAACAATATTACAGTTTTTAATAATAATTAAATATTAAATTGTTAGCTTTTTAAGTAAAGTAGTTTATGTTTGAGTGTATAAGTCTTAATTTTTCTATTTAATCATTTCCAGACAACAAGTGTAATTTTGTGGTGCTCTTCTATTGCTTGTAATTCTGCTGTGATGTTTGGTCTGTACAGTTACAGACATGGTGATAAAATGGATCTTTCTCTGTCAGCTTTCTATGCAGTCATGCATAGAAATGTATGGGCATTAGGCATCGGATGGCTTATTTTTGCATGTGCAACAAAGCATGGAGGTAATTTTTTTAACTAAATATTAGCAAAAATGTTTCAATAATAAATATCGTAACGAATTTTTTAAATATTATTCAAATATACAAAATAAAAATATTTTAAAATATTTTTATTTGACTGAAATTATATTTTATTCTATGTTAGTTCATCTAAGAAAGCAAACTTGTATGACTAAGATAAAACAACACGCCGAACAAGTATTAATTTAGAAGTCACATAACAAAAATCAGCGTTATATTTACAAATTTTCACAGGACTAGTTTCGATGGTTTTACCAAACCATCATCCTCAGCTGCCACAGCGCAAAATTTTTGTTGTTTAAATTCTAAATCATACTTACATGGTTTAGATAAATTAAAGAGAAAAAAAATCATGTGATATTTCATGTTGCCAGACTTTAAAATGAAATTATATTTGTTTTAACTATGCAAAAAATTTTAAACCAAAGCTAGATTTATATTTTAAAAGTTGTAGCAATTATTCTGCAGCAGCATTTAAAAGTTTTATCGATTTAATATTTCTTGATTTATTTCATGCCATACCATCACAACTTCTAGTATCATTCCATAGCAGCACGATTTCATTTACCAACTAGTATAGTACACAACATCTGCGAATAACACTGCCATTTATATTTGGTCGTTCGCAATTATTTCTTATTTGATATTATGTCTATTATAGCTTCCTGAAACTATTTTTCTATCATTTTGGTACGCAAATTGTTAGTTACTTCTTTAGCTGACGACAATTATTTTAACCCTCCGCGAACGGCTTGATTTTCATACTTTCTGGTTTTGAAACACGAGATGAATTTTCTATATTTCCTCCGTCTGCAGATATTACTATTCACATCTTTATCAAGAGCTTTTAAATAATAAAAGAATTTTAATTGCTTTTTGCGGTTTCAAATTATGTATATAATATATAACAGTAATTTCAGCAGACATAATTTGCAAGTTTAAAAATACACTCGATATTTTTATTTACAGTTGATTTTTTTAAAATAAATGTTGCAAAACCTTTTACAGAAATTTTACAATAAAATAGGAAGTATAAAAATTGTAAAAAAATCGGTCTTGCTTTATATTTAATTACATACATGCCAAAAAAAGAAATATTTAAAATAACAAAACGTTTTAATTATTTATAAATATTATAAATTCTTATATTGGCCTTAGAAATAAAACTGGAACTGTCGTTTTTACTCACCTATTATTGCTACGCAGTTTTTTTGTGTACAATGAACTCTGAAGCTCGGCTCCAAATGTAATCGAACCTCCCACTGCTCACACTAAATACGAGTCTCTTTACGTATTTTATTTCCATTTTGAACTTTCTGTAAGCAATACAAAGTATACAGTATTCTTGGTTCTTATTATAGGATTCTGGGATACATGATTGGCAAAATGCCTTTCTACAAAGCAAATTCAGTCCAGCTCTTAGCTTCATTCTTAGCATAGCATCACTGGAACGTTTTGATGACTAAATTAAGCTTTTCAGCAAATTCTTTGCAATGAAATGGACCCATCTAGAGTCGTAATAATGAAACACTAAAATAATTTTACCCTACACAGAGAATGAGTGGGATTTCTATTGAAATCAAAGGAAAATTTCTTCTCCTGCGATTTTCACATTATATCGACGTGGTGGATATACCGGTAATCATGCTCAAATCGCGGGAAACACATGCAGAGGGTTGAAGATAAAGATTAAACTGATTTCGCAGCGTGTACATATATCTGTTTGATGGAATTGGTTTTAATTCTTCGATTCATTACTTCGCTAGAAATTTGCGTACCAGTTGTTTTCCATGACAGCAATTCATCTAATTACTTTTTCATGCAGAATGAAGACAAATGTTTAGAGAACTGCATGGTAATATTTATTCTGCGAATATCACCAGTTTAAATGAATAATTTTCATTTTAAGCAAACCATCACGTTGTAAAACTAAGTAGAAAAATGTTGACTGTTTGAAATAAATAAAATGTATTTAGCATTCGCAAGATTTCAGTGATAATCTTGACAGGATTGAAGTGTTATCTTTACTATTCCACTATTACTTAAAAACGCATATGAATATTAAATTTGTATTTTGCGCTGCTGGAAAGGATGAAGATTGAAGAAATCTTTATGTAATTAATTAGGGATATAAAAAGAAGGGGAATTAAGGGGATTAATTAATTAAGGGGAATATTAACATGGGAAATGTAATTAGTGTCTTAAATGTTGGTTGCAAATAATCGCTCACCATGTTCGGTGCCCGTGAATTTTAAGATTTGGTATGATACAGTACCAATGAATTGAACGTATTCAAAGTTGAGTTGAACGTATTCAAAGAGGATATAATTCCAGAAAATGTGTTCTACAATATTACATTCCTCAAAAAAAATCCTTTAATGTACATTACTTCAGTTAATAAAGAGTCTTTTAGATGAAACTTATGAAATTTCTTCAAATAGTATTGAGATAACTGAATCAGCCACACGAAAGTCAAGCTTCAACTTGCACATCACACTTCTGTTATATAAAAGAGGATATTAGTCGTTGAAAATGTCTTCGAAATGTCATTAAATTAAGGAAAATTTGGAAATATCCTTAGTTTTGGTAAATATTCTCCATTTCATTCTGGCTGTAATAGAAGTACTTTTAGGAAAATTTTCTTCATTTTAATTAATTAAATAATTAACTTTATTTTATCTCTTTCTATGAGTTATTTTTTAATATTTTTATATCTATTACAGGAGTTGTGACTCGGGTGCTTGAGTCAAGAATCTTCCTTCCTCTAGATCGGTTATGTTACATGGCTTTTCTGCTACACATTCCTATCATGTTTTACCACAGTGGTATTCTTCGAGAGCGTTGGTTTATGGGACACACAGAACTTGTAAGTCAATTAATGCTACCATTTACTTAGAAAATTATATCTATTAAACTAATAATTTTATCGTATTATATCTAAAACTTGTATAAATACCATTTAATAATAATTATCATAATTTAAAAGCGTCTTTTATTTAACTTATGAAGTATTTCTTAACAATAATTAAATTCGTCATTATGTAAAGTAAACATTAACTCATGCCGTCCATTTTCTGAAGATGAGGAATAGGAATAGTTTCTATTAAATACTTTGTGGGATAGACACCCAGATGGAAAAGTGCTTAGAGTCTCTGACTGCTGTACAGTCTGTAAATATATCAAAGAATAAATTTAAACAGAATGTGATGCATTTACGGCAAAGTAACGCATCAGAGGAAGATAATACATTAGCAAAACCAAAATGAATTTTATAAGAATTAAATGAGAAACACCATTACTCCAACAATTTTCTAATGTTGTTCTCTTATTAATGAAATTCATGGAAGAGTGGTTGCCAGAGCCTCAAAGAGGCTGAGCTTCTTCTTCCACCTCAATTTTGAAGGAAAGTATCCCATTACTCTCCCCTGCCACAAAACCACACGAGAGGCTTGCCATATATTTAGAGTGCTCCCATGCCGCAAAGACAGTATACATTTACAAACATCCATGCCTTCTCCTGGATTCGAATCTGGGCCCTTCGTTACCGCAGTAGACTCCCTTTACCACTATACTGTCTGGGTGATAACAATTTTCTAATATAAAGTAAATATAATTTTTAATATAAGTAAATAAAAATACAATAACGCCTTAATATTTATATAATGCTTTAATATTTAATTTTAATAAGATTTTACCATATTATTACGTTTTTAATAACTTTAATGAGATATGTATTTAAAAGAATCGGTTTGGCTATGAAACAAATTCTAACATAGTGGTATTTTGATTAATGTTAGCCCTGGGACAGAAAATTATAAACATATAGAGCATAGTTACAAATGTACAAAACTTACGATAGAAAAACACGACAGTGAGCTTATTCAATAAATTTAAAATGAATAAAATTTTGTATTTGCTTAATATTTTAAAAGAAATACTGTAAAGAAAAATTATACGATAAATTAACTTAAAGCTGTAATCTTTTTAGTAGATTACCTTGAAATTTACCGAAGATTTTAAAGCGCTTATATTGTTAAATATGCATAGACGTCTGCAATCTAAATTTGCTTAATAACGTCACATGAATTGTTAAATATAGGTTTCTTAAATTTTCAGAAATAAATAATAGATTTTCTTACTAAATATTTTATTTTGAATGCTAATCTGTGCTAGTAAGTTCAAATATAAGCTCAGTTATTTCATTTTAAATTCCAGCTGTTCATGGCTATTGGATACATAGTGATCTCCTTTTTCTTGTCTTTCCTGTTGCACATCATATTTGTGCAGCCATATTATGCCATAGAAGAGAAGATCTGGTCATGCTTCCAGCCAAGTGATAAGGTGACTTTCGAATCAAATACTAATTTGAGAACCGTTGGAACAATACAAGTCATCGGCTCCTCGACAGATACACCTACTGCGAAAAATGAATGTATAAATCTTGCCTATTCCAAAACATTGGATGGGCTTTAGAAAACATTTTCACGTAGAACAACTGAATAATCATCCTTTAGAACAACATTCAATTAAAAGTATTGCATGTTCATCATTTTGGATGAATATAGGCCAAATGCTGAACCAGCATCTTTAGATCACTTAGTTTTCCGAACATTCGGATAGATGCCGTTCAAGCATCCAAGTAAATATCAGTTAAATATCCAACTCCAGGGCCTACTTCGGACTAAAGGTATTGCACATTCACCAAGTGTTCTGGGTGAATATAAGCCAAACATCTTCCAACTAGATCTTTTATATCTGGACAGTTCTGATAAATATTATTCATTTATAACGTTAGACGAAAAGAAACACGATAAGATAAGAGTAGATTTGGTATAAAATTCTACCGACTTTTTTTGAGAATGACTAACGTAAATATGTCTTTTTCAGAGAGTTAAACAATTCTTTTAAACAGAATTTTGCTCCTTGAATCAGAAATACTTTGTTCCTTGAAACAGGCTTTAAGAAGAGGTCAGTTACTCTTGAAGTCGATAGAGTTATACATAAAACTCTACACAAATCTAATGTTTTTTAAGCAATTTTGTGTTTATATTGAATTGTGAATCCTACATTGCTCACTGAATATTCTTGTTGTTTTGTGGTGTCGTAATGTCATTATTTTCTATGACTGTTGAGAATGTCTCTTCATAGGTTCCAGTACTTATACTTTCGACTTGTGTAATAGCACAAGTAAAAAGGTTCTTGTTCCAACCGGGATAGGAGAATTATAGATTTTTAAACAGGTTTTTTTTAACTAATATTAAAAGTGGATTTTTTTTTGTAAACGGTATACAGTTTTTTTCCCAGACTAGAGAAAAAGTATAATTCCAGATAAAAAGATGGTTAAATCTGCTATAAATAACATGCATTTAGCAGGGAACTCTCCGCTACTTAAACCTGAATATTTTTAATATAAATTAACGCTAAGAGCTTTGATGGTAAATTTTAGAAGAAACATAATCTGTTTTAACCATAAAACATAAGCATGTGAAAGTATAAGCAGCAATGCCAAAAATAATTAAGCAGATCGTAACGAATATGAATTTTGGATATTATATCTGTTACAACAAGTTCAATTGCTTTCAAAATGGGAAAACATTTGATAATTATAATTACCTCTCATTTAAATGTAATTTGAGGAAACTTCAGAGCTCTTCACTATTATCTAATCTTTTTCAACAAAGTTCAATTAATCTTAAAATTGTCACACACATATGCATAAGTAATAACTGTCAAATGTTGGGCTATTGAACTTACTTTCGGCTATTTGCTATAAGAGTTTGCTGCACCACAAGGAAAACATTGCGCATTTTATTATCAAAATTTGCATGGCTATTAGCTGAAACTCGTAGCAACCTTACTATCCCAATTGAATCTTGGATGCATGATACAGATACGGAAGCTTAAATTGTTAATTAATTATTATATAAATCATATTTATCAAGGATCACAATAGCTTATCGTTTTATAGTGGAAAATATACTTAAGGACTTACAAAATTTGAATTTCTATAATTAGAATAAATAGAGTGGTAATTACAGTATAATAATTATTAAAACTATTAAAGATAGAATATCTGGAAGCTTACTGTATAACTGAAAATTTAGACTGTGATATTTACGAAGTGCTCAATTAGTATTTTGAGGTATTTTGTTCTTGTTTACAATATGTTCAGACTTAACTTATTTTGAAAGAAAATTCTATAGCATAGAGTCAAATGTTAAGGTTTTGTGCTTTATGCAAAACGCACGCAGTTTGCATTTGTATGCTGCTAAAGATATTTCTCGCATATGCGCTTGAGGAATATCTGCCAAAACCTACATCCGGTCATTCGAATGTTTCAAACTGATAATTGATACAGTTATAAGATTTACTTTGACTAGCAGTTCGGAAAATAAATTTTTAAATTATTTTTGTACCGCAAATAAAAAAAAACAGGTTTATTGATACAAATTCATAATGATCTTTAATGGCTATAAAATGAACTCAAACAACATTAAAAACAAAACTCTATATAATTGTTCAAAAAGTAATTAAACAATCAAAAAGTCATCTTACGTAATTAGATAATACACAGTGCACTGTACACCGAGCTAATTGTGCTAGTACATCTGTATTTTTTAGAAAAACTGAATCAACAGTGCAAATTTCCAATTGCTGACTGAAGCTAAGTTTACAAATCAGTAATGGTAACAAATTCTACTGCAAAATATTCTCAACTTAGAACGGTAGAATACTATTTTATTGTAACAAGAAGTTTTCAAATGTATGTGTAAATAAGTATTATATTATATTTTATAGTCCATATGTATAAAGTACTCATTTACTTTTTAAGATTTTTTGAAATGTTATGTATTTTCAGCGTAGACTCTGATATGTCATCTAGTTATAAATATGTGTTCGAGTTACTGAAGAGAAATGAACATGTTTGCTCTTCTAGTACATTTGTGTGTGAAGTACGTTACTGTTTTCGTTATTATAACCGTATTCTGATTTTATTTCTAGTTCAGTCTTTCATATTTCAACAGTGCTTTACAGTTTAATGAATTTGTATTAAGTTTGAAATTATAATAGACCATTAGCTATGCATTCACAACACATGGATACAATACTCAAAGCAATTTACATCACACCGTATTTAGCAGACAGTTTTACTAACTAAATATTTTGAAATTAATACCTTCAAACTGAAAAACAGTAAGCAATTAAATGAAATAGACGTACAATTAGTTTTATTCATCTCATATGTTCTTCCATAAATAAAGGTGAATATTATTAATTTTTCATGAAGAAAGTCATGCTAAAGCTTTAATAAAAAACAACATAATACAGTTTTTAAATATTTAACATGGATTCAGACAAATATTTATCTTATTATGAGCGAATGCTTTGTTCATATGAAAGGAATACTCCATGCATAGCATTTAAACTGTGAAGATAAATTAACGAGTATTAACGGGTGTTTCTAATTAACATGCGTACCTAAGGTATAACTACTATCATCCCTTAGAGTCAAAGAAATAACTTCCATAAAAATTTAAGATTTGAATTAGGAGTTAGAAAACTGAAGGAATATATCTCAATGGCATTGAAGAAATAAAGCCTATATTTCAAGCAATAAAATTTTAAGCTTATTATTTTGTAACTAGACAGCAACTTTATACCAATTTCAAATTCTCTTCATATTTCATAAAAAATCTATATAATAATAAATCACTATTAACTTTTCAAATAATGTAAAGAAACTGCAAATGAAAGAAGAAGTATTCTATACTTCAAGAATATCACATATCATTATGTATTCCAAGAATATCACATATCACTATGGATTCCAAGAAAATCACATATCAGAATGCAGTCAAGAAAATAAAAGAAAGTTGTCTGGATGTTTATAATTTATGAGAGTTCTTTCATCAGTTAACAATTTTCAGTGCAATTCATTTAAAGTTTAATTATTTTTGTAAATGTATTAATTAAAAACGTGAAAATGAGCTAAAAAAATTAATTAATTAGATAACTATATGTTAAAGGTAACAGAAATTTGAATATAGATATCATTCAGCGGACAATTTAGACGAAATTAATATTGCTCTTTCGTATATGGCAAAGAAACATTTCTGTATCACCGATCTTCTATTCCTAAGAACAACCAAAGAAGTGAGTTGCTTTTATTATTATATAGTTACTCTGTGGTCATTTGCTCTTATACCAAGAAAATTCCGATTTAAACATAATGCGATACTACAACAGTACCGAAATCAATAACACATATATGGCACTTTGTTTTAAAGGATTCTATTACATATTTATAAGAAATTTAGCACATCAGGTGAACGAGGGAACGGGGGACAGAATAAAAATAAATCTATTTGCACTTCATCTGACAGGAAATTCGGCTGTAATGAAAAATAGAATTGTGTATAGCAAAGTAAAGTACGATAACAAACTGTTAATTAGCTGAAAAGGATGCGATTAATATTGGAGAGAGAGCATCAAATTAAAGTTCCTTTTCTAAAACCTGGGGAGGGAAGAAATAAATTTTCAACTTCTAGAAACAGGAAAATCGATATTACATAACCGCTTCTTACCAGAAAACAAATATGCAATTAAAGTAAATATTAGTTAGGGTAAAAAAAATGGTTGGCTCAGTTTCAGATAATCTTTGTTATTAAATCAACATACACAAATCAATGAATGATACACAAAATGAAAGAAAACTGTCGAAGTTTTACTTACAATGTGTTTTAATGTTATTTCCTTTAGTTTCAAAAACAGTGTCAAAATGATGATAAAATGTGTCTCTCTTGGTTCAACATATCACTTGTAACTGTCTCTCTCTCTTTTTTTTTGGCAGTAGGAATTCTATTTTCAACATTACCCCTCCTTGTAGGTTAAGGTTGCTAGAACATATCTAAAGGATAACACCAAAAGAAAAAAGTGTCTCCGCATCAGTAATCACTCAGGCTTCTAAGACTTGTGGATGTCGTGGACCTATACGTATGACCTTAATTACTCGGTAACATCCATAACATACTCCTCAATGAAGGGAAAAAAAGGTATGGCGTTACATCCGGTAACCCAGGAGGATAACTCTAGAATATTAAGCTATTTGAGTTCATGCTCGAAAATGAATTACCTCCACCAAGAAAATACTACCTTTTTAACTATTTTGCTGACATTCTAAAGGTTAAGAGGTTTTCGCTCACATTTAAAGCATATGTAATCAATTCAGAATAAAGGCATGAGATTAGGTCATCTAAAATTAAATAAATTTTTATAAATGAAATACAGAATGAAAAATAGAATGAATTTTTAATGACAATCTTTCTGCAGATTCTCTAGCGTTAACCGTGAAACTTTGGATAGCAGTAATTAGAAGTGAATTTCAAGTAAAAGTAATTTAAAATATCATTAATTTAGAGTATATATATATATATTGTCTACAATGTAATGATGATCCTACTTAAGTGAAAACATTTAAACTGAAAGCGAACAGTTAGCATTTTATAACAAAGGAATCATTTATCAAAATATCATTTTCCTAATTAGCATACAGACAGAGATATCTTAATGAACATCTGACAGCTATTTAAACAAATAGCATAGAGATTGCGCAATGGGCATATAGATAAGCATTTAAACAAATAGCGTTTACATTTGGAATAAATGCTTTTTATAGATATTTTAATGTTTTTTTGAAAACACTATATAAAGTAATTTCTCTCTCATTTCCTGAGGTCTTAGTGGTGTAAGTAGAAGCTTTCTTAGCCGAATTCGGGAATCCAGAGTTCAAATCCGGGCGACAATATTGCCGATTTGTTTAATTTTCTGACATCGATATAATTTACTGACTCTAAAAATATTTTAGACACATTTCCTTAGCTGTGTAAAACAAAAGCGAAACTGCAAATCCTAATAAATTTAAGCTTTCTAAAAAAAGAACAAAAAAGAATGCTTCCTTATTTTAATTGAAAGCACAATTAGTTCAACTTAAATCTGAGTATAATTTTATAGCTTTTCTGTGTTAGTAGAATTGAATCCTGCAGATATTAATACCTCCATCTACAAATAGTTCTATCTTAATACTCTGCAGTGAAATTTGCGTTATATTTACTTACAAATTAGCAATAAAGTCATGCCGTCTGTTTTTAAAGTCATATTAAAATAATGTTTTAATCTAATTTCTCAAAAACGAAGAAAAGTGTAATATTTATAAGAATAACAAATCTGCTTTCATAAACAAGCGATGTAACTTTTATTCACACAGCTTCCTGATATATCATTTGCTTAGCGAATGATAGCAGATTTAAATGTTCAATATCTAGTTTGAAGCACACAGAAACACAATTTGAGAAATTAACTGTTCGTAGGATATCAATTTTATACCTTTAATTCCAATATCCCATTCCGAAAGATTTTATAAATTATTTGCCATTAATTCTTTCATTGCTGTCTTACCAGTATAATCGCTTTTATCTAGCAGCAAATTTGATGTCAGATGGTATATTACAACATTGTTCTTAAAATATTTTCTTATTTTTTCTTTAGCAGACCAGGTATCAGAATAAGAAAATTACGAATATAAAGACAGTCATAAATATTTATGCAAATTTAACTATTAAATGCTGTTTAAATGCAGCCTTTTGTGGACATATCTACAATGCTCAGGAGCGTAAGACACAAAGCCTTTGAATACATGCACTCCAATGAAATAAAATACTTCCGTGGCATAGGAAATTAGTGAGGAAATTTTTTTAAGAGATCGGTAAGGATATAATTTATTTTGTTGCCATTTGTTTTTAATCTCAGTTAATAAATGTTCCTCGTAGTTGTATTTTACATCATGACTGTATAAGACGACCTAAGATAAGCCGAGCCGGACATGGAAGACTTCACTTACTTTGTGTTCGGTTTATCTTGGGGAATCCAATATTATCCAATATATTATCTCATTTGTATGTAATTGATCCTATTCAAATGGTTTTATACTGTATTAAATTTTGAATAAAACATTTGAATATATACATCACTTACAACTTGTTCTGGTTTTAGATAATTTCTAAAGTACTAACTGGACTCAAAATAGCTTGATTACAAGCAGTTAATAACCTTTCTCTGTTCGTATCCAAAACGGACTGTAATTAGTTTAAAAACTGAGTTTCATATTAGATATTTCCTAAGAAACATTTAAGAAGGAGAAATAATTTTAAAATTTTATTTATACATGGTTACTAAATATAAAGTTTGCATATAGTACGTAATATAATAACAAAATAAAGCACCTCGGAGCTCCGGTCTAGAAAGCAGATATCAGGGCATTGTCGGCCATGGCTCTCTACAGACTGTTTGTCTTGCCGAGTTTAGTTTAGTTTATAATAGCAAAGTTATGCAATTTCATTAAGTGAAAGAAATCTTATAATTAATCTTGATGAGAATATATACCAGCAGATCTGAATAATTGAATTTCTTTATTAATTTGTCTCAAGGCTTAAATTACGGTTATGGTATTTATATTGGAGTAAAACATACACTCACGTTTGTGAAAATTGCAACACCAAGAAGGAATCGTCATAATTGAATGCAATTTAATACACAGTTGAGTGGTAGTGGTACAAATAAATGATTAAATGTTCAAAGCAAACAAACAAGAACAAGAGATCAGAATCAGTATTTTGTGTGGCCACCACGCGCCGCAATAAGTGCTGCTACACGACGTGGCATGGAGTCAAACAAAGTTTGAATGTCTGACTGAGGAAGAGCATTCCATATCGTTTGTACGCGTACCCAAAGTTCGTCTGCAGACGCAACAGGACGAGGATCACGAGCAAGACGCCGACCAATGACATCCCACACATGTTCAATTGGCGACATATCCGGGGAACACGCAGGCCAAGGAAGAAGCTGTACCTGCTGCGCTGCAAAGAAGGATTTAACAATCCGAGCAGTATGAGGGCGGGCATTGTCCTGTTGAAATACAGCGCCTGGCAAGCTTTGAAGGAAGGGAACAGCTTCGGGCTGTAGAACTTCACGGATATACCGGTTGCTGTTCAGATTGCCCACAATTCGTAGCAATTGAGATCGTCTATGATATGCTATGGCGCCCCAGACCATAACTCCGGGTGTTCGTCCACTGTGGCGTTCGATAATGCACTCCGGAAGGTGGCGTTCACCGGCATAGCGTCTGACACGAATGCGGCCATCATGGTACCACAAATTAAAGCGGGATTCGTCAGAAAACACGACATGCTGCCAATCAGCACGCCAGTCTCTATGCTGATTGGCCCATTGTAGCCGCAGGCGGCGATGGTCGTGCGTTAGGGGGATCCTGTATAAAGGAGTCCGTGCGCGCAGTCCACACTGCAGCAGACGTCTACGAATTGATGAAGCACACAATGAAACACCTGTAGCTATTGACCACAGTGCTGCCAATTGTCTAGAGGAAGCTGTACGGTCCGTCCGCGCCATGCGGACCAGGTGTCTATCATCGCGAGCTGACGTCACATTTCGGGGTCCACTCCCGGATTTCCGAGTTGTCCGACACTCGTCCGTCCACTGCTTCCAAACGCGCATCACTGTGCTGCTGTTACGCTGCACACGAGAGGCTACTGCACGATACGACAATCCAGCTTCACGAAGGCCGATGATTCTCCCTCGTTCAAACTCTGTAAGTTGTTCAAATCTCGCTCTCTTTCGTCGACGAGGCATAAGTACAGATTGAGTTAACGTTTACCACTAGCAGATAACCACCGATAACCATACACGCCTCGCTACAGCCGTCTATTTATTCGGATCCATCAGCCGTTCAGAGGGCGCTGCTCAGCATACGCATGCGCTACGGATTTGCAATTCTAATCATTTGCATATCATGCGCTACTTTGCATTTCCTGAAAATTTCAGCTCACTCGCGTAAGTCCTTCATGGTGTTGCAATTTTCACAAACGTGAGTGTATTTGATTACAATAATGGAATTGTTATCTTTAATCAATATATGGGAAACAATTAGAGTCCTTTGATAGCTTCTTATATTTAAGCAATTAGAAAAATTAACAAACTTTTTATGTTTCTTCATATCCCACAAAGAAATGAAGCAAAATCATTTTAAAATTGGGATCTAAATTCAAGCTAGATATTCAATAACAATGTAATGAGGAGAAAAAATCAACCTTAAAATACGGCAGAACTACACATTACACTGTAGCTTAGTTTAGAGGAAAACACGAGAGGATATGACGAAAATTCCAAGCAATATATTTTATTAAATCATTTTTATATTCCTCATATTATGTTTAATCCTTGGAGATGTAGAATCAATGAGTTCCGCATGATTGCTGAAAGTTTTACTTTGAAATTAACGCCAACTTAAAGCTCAATACTGCAGTAAAGTGGTTGTAAGAACATGCAGTGTAAAACGCAACACTGCTAATATAAAAATTTTAATATTTAAGAGATTGGCCTAGTTTTTTCTTTATTTGAAATTATAAAAAATACAAAGAAAACTGCACGTTTTTCTGCTGCTAGTATGATAGAATCTTAAATGAAAGAGAAACCTGGTTATAGTTTTCTTAAAGTATAATGAGTTTAATATGTGAATGAGTATAGAACTTCTCTGGTTACCAAAAATGAAGCTATGTTTACTCTTTGCTTTTTTTAAATATTATCCACTGCTAATTAAATGTAAATTAATAATTATTAATACTATTATTATTAAAAATTGATCAAACGGAATCAGCCATTTCTGAGGTTCTGATTTATTTCCACAAAGCAACTCATTTTACTTCGTATATGCGAAATTTATACTATTTTTAACAAAATGTTAAATGGAACATGTTTAATGGTGATATAAGATGAAGTTTTATGAATAGAAAACTTTAAATTTCTCTTAAATTTTAAATGCGACAAAAGTTATGAAGGATGAAGATGAATTTACTTTTATTGTAATTAATGATGTTAATATTAATAAATAATTTCAGTTTATAATTAGTAACAATTATTTATTTATTTGCATCATACATATATTTTTATTATTTGTTTCGCGAATTATCATTGTCATTAAATATTATTACTGCATAAAAATTACAGATGAATTTAGTAAAATACCATAAACTATATTTCTTTTGTTGTTATCGGAAAAAATTAAATTTAAATAACACTTGATTAAATATTTCGCATCATTACCAGTATATTTTTGTTTTATTAACTCTATTTATTAACTCAGACGTTTTATATTTTATTAACTCTGATTCTATTTATTAACTCAGACGTTTTATGTTTTATTAACTCTAGCGTCTTTTATTTTATCATCCTTGACCAAATTCGATAACTTCGAATTATTTTTCTCAAAAGAACTAATTTTAAAAAGCCACGACTAAACAATTTACTGAATAAATTACGGAACATTCGTGAATATTTGTTACAGATCATATTTTTTATGAATGAAATAAATGCTTTCAGCACGTGTATCTATTGTTTACGATTAAGTGCACTAGTTGCAATAGATTAATATTTTAATTCCATAAAGTTGTCATGCTCCTTTAAACACTGATAAAAAATTTAGATTTCATCAACTTAATAACTATTTCTGATTTACAAATGAAAATGATAATCATTCAATTTTTAATGCAGAATACAATGACCCTCAACGTACTGAGATAAGAATTTCAAATTTTATTTTCCGAAACGCTACTCTACACATTTCAATTTTAAAACTAGAAAATTCTGTATTATAGAATTACGTCACTTAATACACTGGGAACTCAAATGACACCATAACTAAACAATGAAAAAACAAAAAAATGAGGAAAAGGAAGAACATGCTATGTATTTTTAAAAAAATAAATGCTGCATAGACGTAATTTATAAAATGCAAGATTTTTGATTAGGAAAATGTTTTCTTCTCAAAAGATATTTTCATGATTATGTTATGAAAAAATACATCTAAAATCATATATATATATATAGATATATATAT
>KK116302.1:103524-116066 GCA_000611955.2 Stegodyphus mimosarum
GCATGAATAACTACTGGATAATTGTTTACTTACTCAAGTTGTTCTATGATTGTGTATTAATGTGTAATTTTACATATATGCCGACAAATAATTAAAAAAATCAGCAGACCGATAAATCTGAAAATTTATCACAATATTGTAATAATTTATAAATTTCGCCATAAGTAAAAATGCGAAATTATTACGTTTCCAACTTTCATAACCAACAGGATTTAACGATTAGCTCAGGTAATAGATCACCTGTAATTTTTCGAAGTTAAATTATGGCAAATTAATATTATATAACTCTCTATTATATTAATTCTTAAAATCATATTAATCTGCTATAATTAATCGAATTTATTAATAAATTTTCTCAATTATATTCCTTTAGTATATTCCAAATTAATTAATAAACAATACGTAAACGCTTAAAATAAGAAAAAAAATTACCGTGTCATTCCAAACATTTTTAAACACAATGTTCTTATATGTTTTTTTCATATCAATCAACAGATTATAAAATTTAAGATTGTTAAATAAAATATTTTGCTCTCTCTATAAATGAATTTATTAAAAATTCATAAACCATTTTATTCGGATTACTTACCTTGACGGACCGAAATAGCTGTTGCAAATACTAGATTGTACAATGTACCGAATATATAGGTCCGAAACAAGTCTGAAACTGGTTTGAACTAGCTTTTACCAGTTCACAGTTACCATTTTCAGTAAATCCTGTTTGCTGGCTCAGGCTTATTCTCATAGGTCCATCCATCTAGTCTTATAAGTCTGTTAATGCCCGAAATTCAAGTACTTACTAGAATTTAGGACTTTTAAAATTTAAAATTTAAGCAAGGTATTTTTATACTAACAAGATATTTAGATAAAAAAATGTACCAGTTTGAAAACTGTTATTACACAGTGCATAAAATAACTATTCGTTAACTCAATGAGCCGGTGTCGCAGACATCAGTTGGAAATAAAATAAATAACCACATCAGGAAATTTATTTAGATTATCCGTTGCAGTGATAATTAAAAACAGCGAAGATAGACTATGAATAAAATAACAAAAATTTTCCCCTCATGAAGACACAGTCCTTTATAAACAAATGAGCGGGAAAAATACTTCTATATAAATGGCCTGATTACATAATTTGATATTCAACAAGAAAAATAATAATATCCTGAAATATGTATATTTTTGAAGTAATTCTTAAGGAAAAGTTCAAAATTTATTTTGGTATCTTATTTTAAAATGAGGTTTTACACAGAACATTCTAAGATACAAATATGACCTTATAATCGGATCAGTGAATGGTATATATTTATACATTCGCGTTAATTAACGGTACATTGCATATTTGACATTCACATGTTTAATAAAATATTCTTAAGATGCTCCTAAGAATAAAATCTTATGTTGGAAAGGATTTCGGACCAAAAAACAGTTAAATCGTATCAATCGATCATACCTAAATATTTTGCATTCATTGACATCTAAATTTTTAATGCGCTCTGTATTACATGTAAATCAATAAATTACATATAAATTGATTTTATAAAAGGAAATACTTACATTGTGGAATAATAATATCAAAAAGGATCCTTATTAAGATGCGAAATCGCACAATGCTATTTAACCCAGAGCTAATGCGATCATTCTAGTAAAAAGAATTTATTATATTGCATACACGAAATTATATTTTATGCAGCTTCATATAATTAAGAATTACTAGCGGCAAAATGAAGCTCATTACAACTTAAGTCGCTCTTGTAGCACTGCATTATGATAACAAGCAAGCAAGCTACTTGACAAGGTATTTGGATATTATAGATTAAAGTAGTAACCATACACTGGTATTATATTTATATGCTTTAAAATTGTTGGATATTGATTTGTATTTCTAAGTATCATGTTTAACAAGAGTTCTTCCCTCTTTTACATGGCAGTTAATCGGTAATGATTGCGAATTCTGCAAACACATTCACAATTTTAGTTTGATTTTAAAATATTAAATTAAAATCTTTCTATAGTTATAATAATAAAATCGTAATTCAAATTATAACGTGATCCTACTATTAAATATTTTAGCATAATCTCGAGCAAATTTTCAAAAGAACACTTAAATAATTACCATATACATATTTCTCTCAAAAGAGAATAAGGCAAAAGCAATAATTATGAAAATAATTAACACTTACGATTAGTCCTGATTCCAAGGTGAAAACTCAGGGAGTCCACTTGACTTAATTGGGACAGATCATGAAACGTCAAAGTCCTGAAAAGGTGAAATGTAAGTGATCGAAAAGGGCTTTCACAACCAGGTCTTAACGGCGAATCGTCCAATGAACTCTGGTTCCATCATATATCCAGCTGAGATTTCGCAACACCTAGTTTCCAGATCATTTTTCTAACTGACCTCCCCCTATTACCAAGCGGATGTTAGCATTCTCTCCAATCTAGCTGTACAGCAAGCAATGATTTAACCATTGCAAGATGCCTTCAGGAACTTCAAAGGTGTCGAAAATTACGTTCTCAGCGACCTGAAAATAAGAGTATTCAAATGACTATTACATTTAGCACAATAAACGTCTTTCATTGGAATAATACATAAGCAGCAAGATTTTTACTGCATTAATTAAATTTAATACATTAACACGTTCAGGTATTTATTATTGCCATACATTCAGAACATTTAGATATTGATTACAGCCACACACTAAGCAAATTAAAATGTATATACAAAAAATTATACATTCAAATACATTTAAAAATTTAAAACGTAAATAAACCTCACTACCTAATTATGCTATTTTTTAATCTTTTCATATGAATATTTTTGTTGCTTTTCAAAATGTCTGCAAAATGTACATTTATATTTGCACATTAAACATATATTTATCTGAATACATATTAAATAATTTTAAAAATATATATTAAATACATATTTATTTTGCCAATTAAAACAATTGTGTTCTAATACTATACAAAAAGAAATAAAATAAATTATTCTATCAGTAAATGTATCAAAAAACTCATTAAATTAAATCTCCGTTGCACTTCAAATTACATATGCTGAAATCATTTCCCAACTGAATTTTAATACATCATTGCATCATAAAAATCACGCATTTTTAACTTCTTTGTCCTTTATAAATTTTGTTTTATGTAACTTCAGTTGCTTAATTGTTAGTTGAAAGGCTTAATTGTTAGTATGTGTTCCAAGATCCACCTAAAATCTTATATCGGCCACTTCCAAGATTTTGTGATTTTATTGAGGGAATTTATTGATTATCATTTAAATGTAATTTTAATTTAAATAATTCTCAATGAAAATGCAATTTTAAAAAAAGGTTAAAATAAAATAAAATTAACATTGTAAATAGAAATTTCTACCTTTGTAAGCAGTCAAATTTAGTTTATTCGTACGATCAAATAAATATTAAGAACACCATCACTTCTCTTTTCGTCAAAATCCTGAAGAAAACGATGAACTCTTCTATACGCTATACTCCTAGACATTGGTTCCTGTTAAGATTTAAAAGTTAGTATTGGTATTTTTGCACAAATCAAATACGAACGTAAAGATATTTGCTCTGTCGGTAAAAATCATTGAACCATAGTACAGCATTCAGCTCTGAAAAACATTTTCTCTGTCGGTAAAAGCCATCATATCACACCATAGTATACAGCTCTGAATAAAATAACCTAAAAATGCACTGAATGGCTTACATCAACCATTAAATTCAAGTTATTCGAAATATTTCTTTATAAAAACATTGAATTTAGTACCTAATAAGAAAATAATTCCAACATTAAATCAAAGTCTTCAAACAAATGAATTATTTGACCATCATCACCAAAACAAAGAGAAAAAAAATGAATTTTATTTTAAACCTTCAGTAAAATTTGAAGGAGATTTCTTACGCAAACACATGCAAAGCCCACAAGAAGCAAGAACATTTACAGAACGAAGAGCAGTTGTCAACTACCAGATTAAAAAAAAAGTGTATATAATAACATAACGAAAGGCCGAGGATAAGGGCTACTAAGATAGTGGATTCCACGGCGTGAATCTAATGGAAGGCATTATCTTCCATGTGAACACATAACACAATTGAGAGAACTTGGATAATTAGGCAGTAAAAGGCGGTTATCCAACTGATATATTGTTCAGTACATAGAAAGGTAGCAATTCAAGGATACTGAAGGCACTGTCACGAGAAATTCTGGATTTTCAAAACTGCATAGTGTACATGTTGGATTGCTAACGAAATTAGGCATTTTCAAGTCAGAAGGATTATGAAACTTATAGCATCAGACATGCAGTTTTCCCCATTCGTGGCCATATCATGCCATAATAAACAGAAATATTTTCATCCGAACAATTATGATACAATTTACGGTAAAGAACTGACTCGCAAGAAGCCACCTGTTAAACTTTTGATAGTCATCAGCCAGCTTACTTCACATTTCAGTTACGCACCACAGTAAGCCTAGACAGCACAGTATAAATCTATGATTCACAGACATCGCGTGTATTTGAGAAGAAAAAGCTTCTTAATCCGCGATCGCCGAAGGATTAAGAACTTGCAGCGGCACTATTTTCAGTTGTATTGAACCAAACCCATGTGGCATAATGTCCAGCTAATCTAATAAGATATAGAGTCTAGCAAGTCTAACAAGATTGGGATAGTACTAATAAGATATAATTTGCAACAGGGTTCAATGGTCCACACGAATCTAAGTCGACATAGGTTCTGTTCTGTTCTCTTTTAGGGCATTAAAACCAAAGAACCTCTATGTAAAGAAGGAAAGGCTTCGTAAACGTAATGTAAACCACTTTGTCTGCAACGCCGCTACGAAAAAAAGGGAACATTCGCCAAGGGATTTGGCGACGGAATCTGTTGGCGAGAATTTCCCCTCTGTGATGTGCCGGTTTTTTGGTACCTAGCCGACATTTTCCCCCTCCACGACGTGTATAGGAAATTGAGGAACACGGGTTAAGTTGAATCGTTCTTTGACTTGTCGCGATAATTTAAACTCGGAAATGATGAAATATTAGGTGAAGTTTCACTTTCACTGGCTGTTGAACTTCCATTGTCCATATCGCTACTTGAAACCAAAGAATTTATTCTTTGTTTAAACTCTTGCTAAACGTAACGGTCGAACCTGTCCAAACCAACTTCGACATTCAGCTTCGAGCTTTGGCACTTTTTGGCGAGATATTTCACGCATGCGCAGTTGTTTCCCTTTTCGTTGGAAGGGAGCCACTTCTGCTTCTGCGAAGTTTTCCTTCTTAACACTACATATTCTTTGTTAAAACTGCTTTTGTTGCGGAACATTTCCAGAGTTTGGAGTAACGGCCAGAAAAATTGTGATCTACGATAGTTAAATATTTTTGGCAGTTCTCGCCGTTATCTTTGTAGCAAAATGAGTTAAAAATACTTTGAGCCAATGTTTAGAGATTCTTATTACAGCAACCTCACACCTTTTTTCAAATATACATAATGATTGACGTCTCTCGGCATGGATTTTCAAAAATTGTCTTCATAATGTCGACATCTTTCTTTAGCTAGCTCGATAACTTAATCCTTCCTTGATCGATTAGTGCATAGTGGTGCAGCCTTACGTTCATATCAGAACTTCGTCCAAGTAGCCCTGCAAGTCCATGGTAAAGCCGCCACAACCCAGCATCCAGGTTGCGCCCCGAGCAAAAGCACCTCAAAGGCTCGCCAGTACCAGAAATCAATGCCAGATGAAGAAATTTTAGAGCAAAGTGTATGTGGTGCCAAGGATATAGATATACAAAACGTGATGGACATAAGTGAAGACACACTTTGCTGTTTCTCAGGAAATGTAGAAAAAAATTGTAGAATTTATTAATTTTATTAAAATATACATCATTTACATAACTTTTGGAATATAATAAAGATAGCTACAAAATACTAAATTAAAATTAAAATTAATGAACATACAAAAATAAATAGAATATTTCGGGCTATTGAAATAATGGACAAAAATAAAAGCCCAATGACCAAAATATCAAAATAAAATGTATTTATTAATTTTGTGATGAATCCTCCATTTTGATTACAGCCTTGAGTTTATTTGGCATTGAATTCACCAATATTTTCTCTATTTCAGAAGAAATCTTATCTCCTTCTTCTGGAAGAAACCTTTTCATATGAGCCACATTCAGTATATCATGTTTCCTTAACTTGCTGTCAAGTTCTTTCCATAAATCTTCGATGTGCTTTAAGGGAGAGGATTGAGTTGAATGACTGACAAGGGGGCATTCCCTACTCGTCATCACCGATTTCGCTCAAATTTATAGGGCACGTAGGTCTTAGCTAGAAATGAAAGTACCCGAAGTGGGAACTCCAGATGGTCAAGCGTTTCGAAAATAAAAATCCTGAGGCTGCTCTTACCGTATAAGCCATTTACGTTAGGGCGCTTGCCAAGCAGCGGTTGGAGAAGAGGTAAGAGCTCGGAGTAGTAATGCGATGATCGTGGGTTCGACTCCCCATGTGGAGAATTTTTTTTTCTTTTTCTCAATTTTTATGTTATTCTTTTTCCAATTAAGCAAAGAGGTGAATATTTTTATATTCAAAAGACATAGGTAAAAACTTCGGACTTTTCAACAAGGGATTGCATTTAAAGAGCGTACGAAAAGACTTTGTACATGAAGATTCAAAACTTCATTAGTCGACATTCAATGATTACATGTGTCGGGAGATATTTATCGTAAAAACAGGGGAAACAATAATTATTTGTGCATCTAGCACACGTTATAAAGCCGCATTTTCACAATAATGTCATTGTTTCAACGTCTCCATAGAAAAACATATTTGATTGACATTCATAAAGCATTCTCTCTCATCGCAAAGTTTAGAAGCGAACCGCGCGTAGCGTAACATGTTACCGAATATTGGGGTGGATAATTGATGACGAAGAATCGAATGTATTTTTATGCAGTGTTCTCGGGAAGTTATTTCTTTTTCTTGCTCGATAAGATAAGAAGAATTTTCTATTTTTTTAATAAAGGTTTCCACCGGACGATAAAAATATATATCGCAGTGTTACACGAGTGGGGTACATTTAGGGAAAATTACTTTGATGCTACATGTTGGCAATCCTTCTTCATCTTGGAAGAGTTCGTCGTATAATTGCGGATTTGTTTGTTTTCCCCGCTAGTCAACCAGCAGAAGAAATTTTTTCTCTTGTACAAGTTAAGACAAATTAAGTCTCTAAATGTACGTACAAGAGAACTAATATCATCCCGACACATGTAATCATCGAATGTCGACAAATAAAGTTTTGGATTTTCATGTACAAAGTCTTTTTGTATGCTCTTTAATTACAATCCCTTGTTGACAAGTCCGAAATTTTTACCTTTTCTATGATTTTAGAGTATAAATAAATAAATAAAATAAAATATTCACCTCTTTGTTTAATTGGAAAAAGAATAACATAAAAATTGAGGGAAAAAAAAGTCTCCACACAGGGAGTCGAACCAACGATCATCGCATTACTACTCCAAGCTCTTACTGCCACGCCAATCGCTGTTTGAGAAACGCCCTAACATAAATGGCTTATAAGGTGCGAGAGCAGCGTCAAAATTTTTATTTTCTAAACGCTTGGCCATCTGGAGTTCCCACTCATGTACTTTCATTTCTAGCCAAGGTCTGCATGCCCTATAAATTTGAGAGAAATCGGTGATGAAGAGTAGGGAATGCCCCTTGTGAGAGTGTGGAGCGCATGAGAGACCAAACACAGAAGGATAATACTTGCCATATTGGAATTACTGTCTTGCTAGAAGCAGAAGTTGTTGCATAATGAATCTTACGGTCGTTTTGTTGAAGATTACGTTTAAGGATATTCAAACAGACATGCCTGTCCATTGCGCCATCAATGAGCTCAAGATTTCCGACTCCTGCAGCCGACATCCTGCCCCACACTATCACATTTTCTCGCGTTTTTTACTGTTGCTTGCACATGCTTTCCTCGGCGCTTAATTTTCGATTGTCTCCAAAGTAAATTCCTTCCATTGTAATGAATTAATAAAAATTAATTAATCGATTAACAATACATTTGATCAACATGCACTATCTTTATTCAAATGATCCTTGCTAAAGGGTGTATTCTTCTTTCGATTAGTGTTACTGACATATGATTTTCTAGATTTGTAACTGGTCCAATAAAGAATTCTGTGGATTGTTTTTTCATTAATTACTTTGTAAAAGTCTTCCTTGAGTATTGATAAGATAGTCTTTACAGAAATTTTGGAGTTCATTTTGACAATATGGACAATTTTGCTCTCTTCTCTTCGAGTCAGCTTCTTTAAGAGGCCACTTCTTGATGCATTTACAACACTATTAGATAATTTGAAATTTTTTGTCATCGTTCTTACTGTGTGTCATCTCCTATTCACTATTTCACTAATTTCTTTCAGTAGTTAACTCTGATTATATAAATAGATGAATATTTATAATTCTTCATTCTGATTTTTCTATAACCATTTCAAAAGCCATTCCATAGCCATTTCAAAACTCCGCAGAAAATATTTCAGCTGTTCAGTCTTACTTTGATGTCATACTTCGTAGAGATGTAAAATACCACATTTTGGCACAATTTTTTGGCATTGTAATTTGCATCAGCAGTTTAATAAAGAAAACTCCGGACTAAAACATTTATTTTTTTTTCATTTTTATGCAGTAAAATGTGACGATTTTACTTGTAAGCAGTAGTCGAATAAAGAAAATGACTGAATCTCCAAGTTCTCTTAGATACGTTGCCGAATTTCCTAACCTCATTATTTCTTGGGACCTTGGTTGGATGAAGAACGCAGTTCCCCAGCATTTTATCTTTTTGTGCAATATATATATATATATGAAATATTATACGTGAACATACAAAAGAGCTAAAGATGCAATGACAGTGAATTTGACAAACTGTTATTCTCAAGCTGCCAACTAGCATCTGTTTCTGAACAATCTTCTATTATTATTCTCACTGGTTTATCTATAAATAACTATAATGAAAACGTAATTCTTTCATTTTCCAAATTCTTTGCAAATAGCGTTATTACAGAAGCTTTTTATAACATATTTTGGAATGAAAAATGTTCTCATTGGCTATTGGTAGGCATATATGATCATTTTGTGCCATCATTTGCAACTCTCATTCTTTGAAGGTGCCGTATTAGAAGTACACTGGTGTGCACAAATTAAGGACGAGCCGGTTTTTTCAATATAACTTTGTACAAAAGCTTTCCAAATCAACACATTTAATACCGTAAAATCCCCAATACGTAAGGACATGAGTAATGTAAGCAGCACTTACTAAAAGAGAAATCAGAGGGATAAAAAGAAGCTTTATTGAAAAAGTAGCATGGAGCGCAATGCGACTGAAGGTCGAAACATCCCTGTGATGGGTGTCCAGCAAGAAACATCCGGTCTTTAATAGGGGATATGATCTCCCCTGACTGCTAGGCAGGTTTCACATCATTTGTGCATGCTGGATATGTGGTTGTTAATGAGCCGTTGAGACATTGCTGCTCGTTCCTCTTGTAGCACCAATCGCAGTTTCGGAATCGTTACTGGCGATAAGTTACGTGCTGCCACGGGTCTCCCTAGTAAGTTCCGTACATGCTTGACGGGATTTAGATCCAGAGACCTTGCCGACCAATCCATGTTTTTAATATCTTCACTCTCCAACAGCTCTTCGACAGTAACTGTGCGATGAGGTGGAGCGTTGTCGTTCATGAAGAGGAACTGAGTACCCATAGCCCTTGTGAAAAGACGCATGTAAGGAAGCAGAACCTCGTTACAATAGCAGTCCCAGATGACGAACCTCCTTGGGAAATTTGAAGGTCGGTCCGTCTACCAAGCATTGTGTCTGCTCGAACGAGAACTCCGGGACCTCCAAAACAGTCTCGTTTGATGATGTTGAAGGGGTTATTGCATGTTCCCCGCTCTGTCCAGATGTGTATGTGTCTAGAATCGCAACTCAGACTAAATCTGCTCTCATCTGTAAAGAGTACTCGTCCCCATTCATTGTGTCTCCAATTCCGGCGGCACCACAGAGAACGCCTTCTCCGATGGGAAGGCGTTAGAGGTACACACCGTACAGGGCGTCGTGCAAACAGACCACCACCGTGCAGTCTTCTGGCCACGGTAAAACGCGATATCGGTCGTCCAGTCGGCTGTGTCGTGTGTCTAGCGATTTCTCCCGCTGTCAGGCGCCTGTTTCTTCTGGCCTGTAAGGCAATATACCGGTCATCTGCGGGTGTGGTTCCTCGTGGACGACCACTACTAAACCCCCGGTTAGCTGTTCCTGTAGTTTGAAATTGTCTCCAAAGTCGTGAAACGATGCTGTGAGCAATTCCGAACTTTGCAGCCACATTTGTCACACTGCGGCCTTCCTCCAACTTCCCAATGATTCGACCTCGGGTAAAAGCATCCAGATGTCGTCTAACAGATTGATTATTCGCCATTTCTCGCTGAGGCAGCAACTCGGTGTGATTTTAACTGCTATACGGCGTGCAATCTCTTTGCCAGAAATGCTGATCTTACACCGACAACATGCTTTATACTACTCAGATACTCCCCCATTACGTCTACCTACATATCTGCGCATGTGCTACCGTACATCACCTTACTTAATCTCCTGATTGGTCTTTCTGTCTGCTCTGCCTCTTCGTTCAGCTGATATGCTAATTTTTCGACTTCGTCCTTAATTTTTGCACACCAGTGTATTCTGTGATGTCAACCTCTTTTGTCTTTCATTTTCTTTAATTCTTTGAGATTACACTGTAATGTATTTCTACCGCCTTCTTCGCATGCCTTAGTTGTGTAGCGGTCTGCAGGCTCGACGCGTAAACGAGAGGTCCGTTGTTCGATTCCCGGTAAAGGCGTTGCTCATTTTTCATGTCTCCTGCTCCGAAATAACCTAATGTCTCTACAACACCTGCATATTTATCTTACGGACCCGTCCATAGCAAAGCAGAAGTTTATTTCTGGTGGAAATAACCATGCAACTTTAACTGCAACTGAACAATGCAATCTTAACACGCCACTTAGATGACTGGGCAGACAAGAAAGTGACGATAACTGACGCAGACGTATGAGGATGTATCGATTCTTCTTCTTTTATTTTTCTTATCACATTTAATTTAATGTAAATAAATCGTAGTTAAGTAGTAACTTGATGAGTATTACTGATGTTCATGCAACCATAACGCGGAACCTAGACAAATTGCGCAGACGAACAAGAGACGATGATCGATGCAGACGTATGATAATGTAATGATTATTCTTTTTTATTTCTCTTGTTACTTTTAAGTAATGTAAATAAATCATAGTTTGGTAACAACTCGACGAGTATCAATGATGTTTTTTCTACATTTTTGTTGTGATTCTTTATCAACTTCATAATCACACTCAGATATTTCAATTTTTTGAAGATCATCTGTTCATTACCTCAAATGCTTCACTTCAGATTCATTTTCATCTGTGTTGTTTGGAAATGAAGCTGGACATTTTGATTTTCTGCGTGAGTCTTTGAGTTTAAATTTTCGTACAGATAAAAATAAACCACGCAGAATTTGCAGAGGTTCTTCAGCTGTAAGACCTGTATGGCGAGCTTTCTTAACACACAGAAAAAGTTTAAAATAATATATATCTGTCTTCCATAAATCCTTTTTTTATCACTGATCTCTAGACGAAATAAGCAGATGTTTTCATATAAAAAAATCAGTTTCTAGAAGAGATACAGGAACATTTTTTACACAACGCATTTTACGGGATTGTTTTGAACATTCTGATTAGTTTTCCATAATGAATCAAAATGATGTCTCCAGGCTGAATATGTATACAATATATTTCTCCTTCCTTTAAATAACTGAATAAAACTTTGTAATTTCATATACATTTGTAGAATCATAAGTTTTATATATGCAGGAGACCAGGATCGCCAGTATTAGAAAATAGCACCTCTCAATTTGCTAGTCCGAAGTGATATTTAATTATAGCACAGGATGTTGGGAGGAAAAGCAGGAGGTAATACCTTACATACTCCTATTTTAAAGAAGGACTGCGAAGAATGTTACACTATAACCAAATTCTGGTGGTGACGAGCATCATACATTTTTTAGTTTGGGCGTCACTTGTAAAGGCATTAGGTTATTCGTGCAGCAGACGAGAAAATGTGCAATGCCTTAATCGGTATTCGAACACCGAACTTCTCAACTGCTAGCCGAACGTGCTGTCTACTTACACCACGAAGGCACCCAGAAAGAACGAGAAAATATATTAAATATGCATCATTTAAAGTTAGAAGTCATAAATCTTCTACATCCTGAGCACACAATTAAAGCTGTAGCAATGAAAGGTAAACCCGAAAGTGTCAAAATGACGGCAGTCGTATTTCCAGCTTTAAAGAATTTATTTGGTAGACCCAAAATTGTCTCTGACTTTGATTCGATGATAACATTGTAGAGACATTAGGCATTTTTGGAAGCAGGAACCATGAAAAATATGCATTGCCTTCGCCGG
>KK116303.1:7642-30757 GCA_000611955.2 Stegodyphus mimosarum
TTTAAATTGTGGTGAAGGAACTGCTAAGAATTACGAGTCCCCGCAAGAGATTATTAAATGAAGCAAGCAAGTTCTGTAGTCGCTTTATGAGAATATGCTGATCAGTTGTCAATATCGCAGTCATATAATTTCGATCGCCTGTAGGATACATCTTTTGGGATATCAAATTTTCAAAAGAATGAATCAGAAAAGGTAGATCTACCCCATAGGGTCTCATCTATACAAATATAAAACATTATATGCGTCGTTATAGAGTGTCATGTAATGCAGTTTTAAATTACTAATTATATGGAAACTGAGAAGTATTCTACTTTACTGGCTTTGTGTTTTTTTTTGTATAATTATTATACGATACATTGATTTACCTTCCAGACCGACCTGATCTTTACAATTTAATCAAAGCATATTATGCATTATAGCACAAGTGTGTGTTTCAAGTGTTTGTATTTTGTCACTACTCTTCGTATTCGAAATACAGTAAATCTTGTTCGGCAACTACCTTCCTAAGGCGACCCTTCCTGAAAGTGATCCGCATTTCTGAGAACATAACTGACCAATATTACTGAAGTTCACTTTGTACACTCTAACAATAACATTAATATTAAATCTGACTTTCCTCCACCGACAACCAAAAGCACACGGCCGTCTTAAAGAGGCTAAGTTATTTAAACATGCTAACCAGAACAGCTACCTGCTTAAGAGGAAACATACCTTCGAGGAGGATTTTCTGAGGAAAGCTGGCTCACATTCATGTTACTATGGGAAAAGCCACAAAAAAACCCATCCTTTTGTCTGGGTTCGAAACCAAAGCATGCCTAACTACCAGTAATCAGGAGTCTTAAACACTCGGCCATTGA
Source organism: Stegodyphus mimosarum (assembly GCA_000611955.2). Classification (NCBI taxonomy): domain Eukaryota; kingdom Metazoa; phylum Arthropoda; class Arachnida; order Araneae; family Eresidae; genus Stegodyphus; species Stegodyphus mimosarum. The sequence continues at coordinate 8,500 of KK116303.1, forward strand.
TGAAGCTCGTCTTATGGAGTACTTAATTTTTCTTCATGTCAGTTTCTGTTCAGTAAAAACCACAGCAGGTTACTGGATTGAATACTTTGCAGAAAAAAATTGAAGTACTTTAGTTGCCTCAAAGATTAGTATTAGTTCATTAAATCGAATTGAATATCGAAATGTAGAATGTGAAACTAAGATTTTATTCATAAACTGTTGGAGTTTGTACTAATTTAAGTTTTTAAGTTTTAAAGTTCAATATTCAATAACACATGTAAGACAAAAATTAGGATTACAACTCTAAATCACATGACTATAACAAATACTGCATGGGTGTAAAAGTTTGTGACATACATGATAAAACAACATTTAGACTGTAAATCTTGTGTGTTTCATATATAACAGTAAATAGTACCAGAAAATACTCCGACAGAAGGAATTAAGATTGCGTTGTGTTTAAACTTAAAAAGATTTTAACCCATTCAAGTTTTAATTAGTCTATTGTGTCCAGTGTTCTAAGTTATTAGAGAAGACATTACAAGATAAGTTAAATTAAATATATGATTTAGTACAAAATTATACATTTGGTGATGGTGGTGTTGTTCAAAAATAAAATAACATTTTTCATACCTATTCAACAAGGTACATATCAGTGAACATGAAGATACGTGGATACACAATCAAGGCAGTAGATATCAACAAAAAATTTTCTTGCTTGGTCATTAGCTTTCTATAAGGAGAGAAAAAAAAACAAGTTAGTTATCGAAATTTTTTTATGACATCCTCCATAGGAGGCTTTCTCTCCTTCATTTCTTCAGGCATCGTTCTCCGATAAGGCAGACAGCTACTCGGGACGAAGCGACAGTTTACTGGTCTCGTGACGCCTTCAGTATAATTTGCATTCTCGCCGTCTGCTAACGTCTCCTCCCCTCGTAGATCGCTGTAAGCCTTTTTCTTCTTTCCGCCAAATACAAGTTTGGCGATCCAAGGTGGTACAAAACAAGCCAAGAGCATGGCAACCCCAGGGGAAAGAATGCACACAGGAAGGTGAAGCAAGGTAGTTCGTACGCCGGATGTTGGCGAATAATCGCCTACCCTCCAAGGTCATGAACCTGTCAGCAGGAGCTAGCCTCGTCTCGGGGTCCCAATCCAGGATGGTGAAAGCCTGCAAGTAAGCGAATCACCCCGACTCCTCAACCTTGGCGTAGCGTAGTTACATACAAAAGTCACCGATCCAGCAGGGTGCCGATTTCTCACTTGATGACAGATATTTCCCAGACCACTGTCTGGCGGGCGAGAAAGTTTCATAACATAGTCATAAATCTTGATTTCCCAAAAGGCAACGTAAAAAGGTTTTCAAAAGGAAGTAAGGATTTGTTTTTAAATACTAATTAATACAAGACCGAAGAAAAGTACTTCAATTAAAATATAATAATCACATAGAAATCACATGTCTTATGTTTTCTACAACACCAAACACGACGACATAGTCAGAAAATAAAAATTACTTCAATAAAAATATAATAATCACATAGGAAAAATTTTATGTTTTCCACAACACCAAACACGACCACCATAGTCAGAAAATATGGATCCCAATTTAGCAGAAAAGGGGGCACATTAACAAAACTTAATTAAAACTTTAAACACCAACTTGTGTAAGCAAAAATTTTACTTTAAAAAAATTGACCTTAAGGGTCAACTTAACAAGAGATTAAATATTAAGCAAACAAGTTAAGAATAAGTATTAACTAAACAAAAAAAATTTAAGTAGTTAACCAAACTACCTTAAGGAAAAAGAAAAATTAATTACTCAAGCAACATAAAACAGAGTTAACCAAAACTGTCACAAAAATTAAATGACAACAATTACTTTTCAACAAAGCAAAGAAACTTAAGATCAACTACAAAATAAAAACAAATTAATAACCTTTAAGTCGTCTGATAACAGAATTAAGATAAATGATAGCAATTAAGACATTTTAAATTCAACAACTGAAGTCGCTAAGTATGTAAAACATAACACCAAAATTTTTCGGGAAAGAATCAATAACCTCTGACTTTACAAAACACATAAAAGTTAAACGCTAAGCAGTGGTGACAATGGCAGAATTTACTCATTACTTGTTCCAGAGCCAGCTGTTAAACTGACGAAAGAATACTAAATACAAAAAAAAAAATTTACGAATTAACTTTAAAAAAAAACAAAATATTAACCCTACCACCTGAAACTCAGAATCAGAATCCACAATACTACTCACAACAAAACAAAATACTTCCAAACTAGGCTTAAGCCTGAGAAATGTAAACCAACATTCAAATCTAATCAATAAAATAATAGGACAAAAACTACGAGGAATACAATAAAACCTACAAATAAGCACTCTAAAAACAGAGAGCTCTAACACGTGCAAAGTCGTGCTACTTAAAACAGGCCTTCAATACCAAGAAATCGAACAATCACCAGAGTGCAAACTACCTTCACCCACCTCACAAGGTGAAGCAAAACTAAATAAAAACACAAGACAAAAGTCTACCCGAAAACGAGATACCAATGTCTTCCTAAACCAAAGAAAACACCCCAATACACAAATGAAAAACTACCAAGGTAAGTTATGTAACTTAAGTAACAGTTTAACTTAGGTTATTCAAACAAGGCCACGAAGGATAAATCTAAATGAGTAGACAAGTATAATCGACTAAAACACAACATACACGTGTGAGCAAGAAATAACAACCAACTGCTCAAAATTATTAAGCCGAAAGACAATAAGGTGTCCCTTAGTAAGGTAAACAAACAATTTCGAAACATTAACCTGAAGGAAAAACAAAGTGGACCAGCCACTAAGCTCTCAAAAAACAAACAAACCAGGATATGAAGAGCAGTAGGTTGCAATTCCTGACAAAACATGAACTAGATAAGGTCAAAACAACCTAAGTCAACAGAACCAATCACGCAACGCAACAAAAGAAATAAACAAACAAGACTAAATAAGAACTCTTACAAAATCTAGAACTTCAATTAAGGCAGAAATTTTCCTACCCTACCAATATGTACAACAGTATAAAGTTCAATTACTCGTTACAAATCCATGAGCATCTCTGGGCCTTGAATTGTAAGGCAATTGCGTAGTAGTGTCACTAGAATGACCAGCAGAAGAACGATCTTGATCGAACAATCACCAGATCTCTAAAGTAGGAAATATAATTCTTGCTGGCACCTTGGTTAAACGATCAACATGTACCGCCTGTCGTGTATGTGGTTTAGTCACTAACTCTATCCTGAAGTTAACCTTTGATAACTTCTCAACAACTCGGTAAGGACCCTTGTTAAATTTACACAGCTTCCTAGCCGTTCCTGGCTGTACCACAGGAGTGTATAAGTAAACTATATCACCTAGCTGTATGTCCTTATGATAAGCTTTTGACTCTCTAGTAGTTTCTTGTTTCTCAGCTGCAGTAGTTAAATTTGTCTTAACTACCTGAAATGATTTTTGCAGTCTGACAAGTAAATCTTTCGCATAAGTTTTAGTATCATCATAAGTCTTAAATTTAGACTGAGTCAACATATCCACTGGTAACGTTAAATCTCGACCATACAAGAGAAACGCTGGGCACTCATCTAATGCCTGATGCTTTCCAGTTCTATGTGCTAATAAAGCAAACGGTAAATGCCTGTCCCAATCTTCTTGAGTTTCAGAAACCAAGTGACTTAATGAATTAATAAGAGTTGCATTTAATCTTTCTACGACCCCATCTGATTGTGGATGATAACTTGTAGTGGTGTGTTTACAAATTCCTAATTTCTGATAAACTTCATTAATAGCCTGTGATATAAAATTGGTACCTCTGTCTGTGATTATATGTTGTGGTACCCCATGAGAAGCAATAAACAGCTCAAGTTTCTCAATTATGGTTTCAGATGAACAATTTTGTAAAGCATAAGCCTCTGGCCATCTCGTGAAATAGTCTGTAATAACCAATATATATTTATGTCCAGAAAGTGTCATGGGCAGAGGGCCTACAATGTCCATGGCTATACGTTCAATAGGTCTATTTGCTATTGGAACTCTCATTAATGAAGCTTTGTGTGATGCCTTAAAACCACGTTTCTGTATACAAGAATGACAAGATTTCACATAATTAAGAATTTGCTTATGCATGTTTTTCCAAAAGAATGCTTTCTGAATTCTATGAAGGGTTCTATGAAAACCAGAATGAGCAGCTACAAGTGAATCATGATTTTGTTGCAGAATTTTTGGAACTAATGTTTTAGGTAACACTATTCTGTTTTGTTTTTGCCAACGAGCCTTAGGATTTTTAAATTTACAATACAAAGTATCATTTTCAATGAAGAAGATCTGTGAAGGAGGTTTTGGAATTCTATTATTCTCTAAATCTTCCTTTATTTGCATACAATAAGGATCAACAGCTTGTTGTTCTTTAATGGTGTGTAAAAGATCAGGGGTGGTAGAAGTTTGTACTTGTTCAGCCACATTTACAGATCTGGATAAATAATCAGCAGTGGAATTTAATTTTCCTGGTTTATGAACAATTTTGTAGTCATACTGAGACAACCCCATTATCCAGCGAGCAATCCTAGATGTTGGATCTTTTAACTTTAATACATGGGAAAGTGAAGCCTGATCACAATAAACTGTAAAACTTTTGCCTAAGAGATAATGCATAAAATGAGCAGTTGCCCAAACAACAGCCAAAACTTCCTTCTCCACAGTGCTATAATTAATTTCTGGACCCTTTAGTTTTCTACTAGCAAAACAGATAGGGTGTAAAAATTTATTCTCATCCTCCTGACCTAAAATGGCTCCTAGAGCAAAATTTGAAGCTTCAGTACACAAAGCGAAGGGTTTTTTAAAATCTGGGAAAGCCAAAATAGGCTGAGTTAAAAGTTCAGCTTTTAAGTTGTCGAAAGCCTGTTGAGCCTCATCAGTCCATTTAAAGGTTACTTTATCTTTAGTCAGTTCAGTTAAAGGTAAAGCTTTGTGAGCAAAATTTTGAATAAATCTACGATAAAATCCTCCAAGACCTAAAAATCTTCTAACGTCCTTTCTATTTTTAGGCACCTGAAAACTATTGATAACCTTAAGGTTTTTATCATCAGGCTGCACTTTACCTTGAGATACTTTATAACCTAGATATGTAATTTGGTCTTTGAGAAAATTGCATTTAGAAGGTTTCAGTTTTAAGTTGTGTGCAGTAAGTCTATCAAATACAATTTTTAGTTTGCTTAAATGTTCCTCGAAAGTATTTGAAGCTATCACTATGTCATCTATATAAATGCTTATCTGTAAAGGCGAAAGATTTGCCAAAACTATTGACATCAATCTCTGAAAGGAACTGGGAGCGTTACGCATCCCAAATGGGACACGTGTCCAATGATAATAACCAGAAGGGGTAGTGAAACCACTTTTATAAGTATCTTCAGGGTGTATTTTCATTTGAAAGAAACCTGAAGTTAAATCTAATGTGGAACAGTAAGTAGCATTCCCCAAACCCTCAATCAATTCTGTTAGGTAATGGAAAACTATCCTCAACTGTTTTAGCATTCAATTTCCTAAAATCTGTTACTAAACGATAACTCCCATCTTGCTTTCTAACCAAAATCACAGGAGCAGAATATGCACTATCACTTTCTTCAATAATTTTTGCCTCTAACAGCTCAGCAATCTGCTTATCTAATTCTTGTCTTAAATGATAAGGAACTCTGTAGAATTTCTGTCTGACAGGAATGTTGTCTTTTAAATTAATGTTATGTAAAATTGTATCACAACCAGTAAGTTTAGTAACAGAAGAAGCAAAAATGTTTTTGTACTTATCTAAAAGAATCATAAGCTCATGTTGCTGTTATTCAGGTAAATGACTTAAGTCAAACTGACCTCCCCAGGGTTCAAACTGCTCACCAGTCTCAAGACTTGTAAAAAATACTGGCTGAATATCAGGTGTTTTAACATTAACAGGTGCCAAGGTGGCTAATTTCATGCCTTTGTTAATGTGTACAATATCAGTAGAGAAATTTGCCACTTTAATAAAAAATTCATTAGTACGTTGTTTACTATTGACTGAACGTGCTACACTGAACTTAGCGTGCTGATTGTGAGAAAGAGGTTCAATAAGTACAGAAGGTTGAGAAAAAGGTAAAAGGGAAGTTGAAACTTTTAAAATATTTTCAGAGAAAGGAGGAAGTTTATGCTTTTTCACAGAATAGCAAAAGATATCATTAGTCGAGTTATTCGGTGACATGCAATTAATTGAAGCATCAGCACTTGGCGCAGACATGTGAAGGTGCAAAGGCACCAATATGTGTGGACCTATCAAATTAGATGAACTGAAATCAATACAATTGTTTAGACGTAAAAAGTGTGTCCCTAAAAGTGCCCCATATTGATCAGATAAATTATCAATAATGAGAAATTTAGTTTGAAAAATCTGATCCTGAAATTTTACAGGTAACAAACTTTCTCCTTAACTAACACTTTATTGCTTGAAATGCCTTTTAAATAAGTTTCACATGTTTCAATTTTCACTTTCTTGCCAAAATATTGAATATACCTAGCATTTAGTAAATTTACAGTAGCTCCTGAATCTAATAAAAATTTTAGTTTATTACCCAAAATTGAGCCATTTACTATAGGAAGAGGTGCTTCACCTAAAGAAACTGAATACACTGAAGGCACCTTCAAAAGGGCTTCATGGGATGAACTGAAGGTGTTGTTCTCCCTACCCCTTACTAGTTTAAATTCTGGTTAAAAACTTGAGCCTGAGGATTTAACTGAGTAGTGGTCTTCGAATTAGCCTGCCCTGCAACCTGGTGTGCGTTGGGAGTTACTCTAGCATTTCCTAGCTGTTGAGCATTACCTTGTGTATACTGTCTTGTTCTAACATTGTTGTTAGGACACTGAGATATATTCACCATACAATTCCTCGCGATGTGGCCTAATCTATTACATCTATAACACCGAGGGCCAACCTGTCTACTCTTAGCTGTAGACCTAGACATCAATGATTGAACTTGAGTTTGCAAGTTTCCTAACATGTTAGTTAAAGTAACTATGTTTTCCGGTTGTGCTTTGATTGCTGCTGTGAGTTCATCTTTGGAACTATTAGCCTCTGCAACCTTAACTGTAACACCTGGAGTGGAAACTGCATTCACTTCTACAGAGTGAACATTATTAAGCTCATCTGCATGGGTTTTAAATCAAACTTCTTCTGCTGCTATAGCATGTTTTTAGCTGCTACATATGTTTTGTGGTTTTGTGGTAATAGCAGTCGCCTCAAATGTAAATGAAGGCCCTCAAGAAAAACAGACAAGAGCAAATCAAGTCTCTGACTCTCCACAGTGGGATCTTCCACTTTATCGACAGGTACTGTTTTACAAGAGAGTGCCTCTATTCTAGCAGCAAACTGCCTGACGCTTTCTCTAGGCTTCTGAAAAGCTTGAATTAATGCTCTAATATTAGCATGTAAATTTTGAACAGTAGCAAATCTGTCCTTTAAAGCCTCAACCACAATTTCCAAATTAGTCTCCTTCTTGAGACGAGGGTTATTGCGAAAAAACGCAGCAGCTTCTCCATCTAATTTTACACGAATAGCAGTCAACTTATCAGAGTCAGCCCAGCCTACATGTGCTGCAACTAAATTGACTCTGTCCAGAAATCATTAAGCTGTGTAGTACCTTCTGCCCCAGTAAAAGTGGGAATTGACACCAAGGGGTCAGCCCCAAAAACTGAGATCCTATTTGCAGTAGGCTGAGGATTCCGACCCCCAGTTACACGGTTAATTACAGGCATTCTAGTTGCCGCTGGAATTAAACTTTTCCTTTTTGTAGGCATATTAACCAATTTAACTTATAATAGTGTAACACAATACAATGCTACTAAATTAGTGTAATACTCTAAGACTGGTAAACAGTACAGCAAAAATATATAAGCAAAATAGTGTAGCTTAATTAAACAATTAACAGCACTTTTAACAATTTCTCATAAAAATATTATACCATAAATATTATACCATGAACTCACTGCAATTATCAACATAAAGAAAATAATGACAGTAATTAATAATTACTCTGCCACCACTCTTAGCAAAAGCAATTTTTGAAATACACTGGACCAAAAATATTAATTTAGAATACATGGCACCTTTTTCTTGCACACAAGATACAAAATAAAATAGAAATTGCATATAACAAAATTCGGGAGGTCACGGCACCATTTTCTTGTTGGAGTTTTTACTAATTTAAGTTTTTAAGTTTTAAAGTTCAATATTCAATAACACATGTAAGACAAAATTAGGATAACAACTCTAAATCACATGACTATAACAAATACTGCATGGGTGTAAAAGTTTGTGACATACTTGATAAAACAACATTTAGACAGTAAATCTTGTGTGTTTCAAATATAACAGTAAATAGTACCAGAAAATACTTCAACAGAAGGAATTAAGATTGCGTTGTGTTTGAATTTAAAAAGATTTTAACCCATTCAAGTTTTAATTAATGTATTGGGTCCAGTGTTCTAAGTTATTAGAGAAGACATTATAAGATAAGTTAAATTAAATATATGATTTAGTAGAAAATTATACATTTGTTGATGGTGGTGTTGTTCAAAAATAAAATAACATTTTTCATACCTATTCAACAAGGTACATATCAGTGAACATGAGGATACGTGGATACACAATCAAGGCAGTAGATATCAGCAAAAAATTTTCTTGCTTGGCTATTAGCTTTCTATAAGGAGAGAAAAAAAAACAAGTTAGTTATCGAAATTTTTTTTTATGACATCCTCCATAGGAGGCTTTCTCTCCTCCATTTCTTCGGTTCAGGCGTGGGTGTCGCTAAGATGGGTACTCGCGAAAATCTTCGCTATCCCGGCATAACCATAAAATGCGATTTTCGAATATTTAAAGTTCCTGATACTCCTAATGGAGAGTTGATTCGTAGAACAATAAACACATAGATGTAGTAGAGAAACATCAGTTTTTCAGTGAAGAAAAATGAACCAACGGAGATCCGTTGCAGCGCAGCGTCAATCCGGCGGAGAAAATCTAAAGCAAAAAGTGCAATAACCAATTGAAAGGCAGGGAAGAAGAAATTACCAATAAGGCTTAACTATGTCTTAGTATTAACTAATGTGTCTTTCATTAAGCATTAAGTTTAAATTATTAACTACTATGAATATAAAATTATCATATATAGAGTACAATACAAAAACTAAACAAATGAAAGCCAGCGAATATTCATATATAATTACAACAACAGAAATACATGACATGTACAGCAACAAAAATTAAAAGGAACATATATACAGAACTAGTTGTTTAAATGTCTGAGGATCGCCCTAGGGCGTTTCTTGTTATGCAGAGCATTTACATCATACACTAATATAGGAATTGTGCTATTCCGCACTTTAGAGATATTTTCATAAAACGTTTTGGCCAATACAACCATATATTCTTGAATTTCTTTAACTTTGAGCTCACGATGAATCGCCGTGTTTCGAATGAACCAACGACTATTCACCGCCTCTCTTAACACAATATTCTGAACAACTTGGAATTTTTTTTATTGACGTTTTACAGGCATAACCCCAAACAGGACAGGCATAGGTTAGGATGGGACGAAACATGGTTTTGTAAATGAGTAACTTATTGTCTATTGAGAGAACGCTGTTCCGAGCAATTAAGGGAGCGAGTGTATGCTTACGTACTCGAAACTTAACAAGAATACTTGTAATGTGGGGGGCCCATGTGAGTGTACTATCAAGAATAACTCCTAAATATCGGGTTTGCTTCGTCCAGGGGATAGGCGCATTATACATCCTGATGACTTGCATCATATCACATCTTCTTCTAGTAAAGAGGATGGCGTTTGATTTAGATACGTTGATCTGTATTTTCCACATAACTAGCCAGGATTCTAGTGCATGAATGTGATTCGGTAATGCTTGTAGAACTGAACCATAAGATGCACTGGAATCCATTTCTTCAGATATCGTTCTCTGATAACGCAGACAGCTACTCGGGACGAAGCGACAGTTTACTGGTCTCGTGACGCCTTCAGTATAATTTGCCTTCTCGCCGTCTGCCAATGTCTCCTCCCCTCGTAGATCGCTGCAAGCCTTTTTCTTCTTTCCGCCAAATAATCGTTTGGCGATCCGAGATGGTACAAAACAAGCCAAGAGCACGGCAACCCCAGGGGAAAGAATGCACACAGAAAGGTGAAGCAAGGTAGTTCGTACGCCGGATGTTGGCGAATAATCACCGATCCTCCAAGGTCATCAACCTGTCAGCAGGAGCTAGCCTCGTCTCGGGGTCCCAATCCAGCATGGTGAAAGCCTGCAAGTAAGCGAATCACCCCGACCCCTCAACCTCGGCGTAGCATAGTTGCATACAAAAGTCACCGATCCAGCAGGGTGCCGATTTCTCACTTGATGACAGATATTTCCCAGACCACTGTCTGGCGGGCGAGAAAGTTTCAAAACATAGTCATAAATCTTGATTTCCCAAAAGGCAACGTAAAAAGGTTTTCAAAAGGAAGTAAGGATTTGTTTTTAAATACTTATTAATACAAGACCGAAGAAAAGTACTTCAATTAAAATATAATAATCACATAGAAAAATTTCTTATGTTTTCTACAACACCAAACACGACCACCATAGTCAGAAAATAAAAATTACTTCAATTAAAATATAATAATCACATAGGAAAAATTTTATGTTTTCCACAACACCAAACACGACCACCATAGTCAGAAAATATGGATTCCAATTTAGCAGAAAAGGGGGCACATTAACAAAACTTAATTAAAACTTTAAACACCAACTTGTGTAAGCAAAAACTTTAAAAGTGCTTTAAAAATTGACCTTAAGGGTCAACTTAACAAGAGATTAAATATTAAGCAAACAAGTTAAGAATAAGTATTAACTAAACAAAAATTTAAATAGTTAACCAAACTACCAAAGGAAAAAGAAAAAATTAATTACTCAAGCAACTTAAAATCAGAGTTAACCAAAACTGTCACAAAAATTAAATGACAACAATTGCCTTTCAACAAGGCAAAGAAACTTAAGATCAACTACAAAATAAAAACAAATTAATAATCTTTAAGTCTGATAACAGAATTAAGATAAATCATAACAATTAAGACATTTTAAATTCAACAACTGAAGTAGCTAAGTATGTAATACATAACAAAACTGCAATTTTCATTCATCGAATTTTTTTTTTGCTGACTTCCATTCCCATTTTTAACGTAAGGAAAATTATTAGTTTAATTTCAGAAAAGACCAAGAATTTAATAACCTTGCAATCTGCGCCATCTAATCTGTTCAGTTTATTCATTAAGGGATTAATAAACCGATACTCAATTCCGATTTTTGTTCTATTTATGGGAAGAGAAAAAGATAATGGATGCAAAATGAAAATGACCTTATGCACGTCATATAAAGCTTTCCAAATATGTAATTACTGGCTTCAAGATTGTTTGATGACTTATTCGATTTAAAGATCGACGTGATAGCAGTTAAATAATTTTATTAAGATTATAATAAGATCATGCACACTATACATAGAATAAAAGTGAACTAAAAAACTTGCATTTTAGTCGAACAGAAAAACGACCATTCACTTGTTTTCTGCACGGGACTACAAATTCATTATTTGAACAGCCTAATTATTTGATTTATTTCTTGAAAAACAGTCACCTAGATTGCTAATTGTAAATAGAATCAAACGTGAAAAGGGAAGACGTAGTTTGTGTCATGTATGAGAATGCCGCAGACAACTATTTCCGGAGTGAGACTAACATGAACAACAGGAGGAAAATATAAAAAAAAATGTCTCTGCGGATTACACGGCAAAAAATGATGGAAGAATAGAGATGAGAATGCATAGGGTAGCCATGTAATGTGATACAAAATACAAGAAGAACACGGAGTTGAAAATAAATGGCTTCTTCGTCTCCATATTTGTCTATAGTGCATAAAACTGCATATCTGCATTTAACTACAATTCTATATAAGGAAGAGTGGTGATGAATAACAGATATAATGAACAGGCACGATGGCAAATCCACTCCAAACATTCATGATGGCATCTTATATTCACAGGAATGATATGGCATAAAATTGACACTATCACAAGATGAAAACCAGCATACGATTAAGAAGATAAAAAAAATTATCATACTGATTAAGTGAGATGATGGTGCTGGGGGAAACAAAATTAATGAAATGTTTACTTATAGCCTGTGTCATAACAGACGTATTACCGAAAATGCGTAGGATCGACAACTGCAAGCCATTTAAGATGTAAGCACAGGACGCCGTTGCGTACAATCGATACTGGCACAGGAAACGAAAGCGCATAAGGTCGATACCATCATGCAGTAGACTTTGGCATAGCGTAGACCAGCATTTCCCAACCAGGTATCTTCATATAAATAGCACTTAGGTCATAAAAGGGAAAAAATTTTTTCCCCGATTCGGTGCTGCACTAGGGTAACTTCAGTGGGGGAAGGTGGTGGGACTGTAGTCGATGGTATATTTTTTTTTCCAATGGCCGGCATTAACTATTGTAGGTGTTGGCCATTACTAAGGTCGGAGGGGGTGGCCACTTTATTATGCAGACACCTAACAGGTAGAACATTTGTTGCCTCCTATGAAGACACATCCCATTTACATCTATGTCATCTCCAGGATTCGAACCCGGACCTTTCGGTACGACAATCAGAGTCACTAATTACTTTCCCGTCTGGACGGCCCAGCCGATGATAATTGAAAAGCTCCTTTTGGCTGTTCGACAAAGCCTGGTTACACTCGTGAGACTTAATCAACAACCGTATGAATTTTTTTGTTATTTGCATTACCAATTCAATGCCAATTAAAGAAAATGAAGATTTTTACTCGCTTGTATGAAGTAAAAAGAAAGTATAGTAATCGCGAGTGTCATATTTCAACGAATCGAGAGTGTCATATTTCAACGAAAATGTCCATTTTGACCGATATCGAATGCAATTTAAAGATGTTTTTGAGTGACGTCTGTCCTTACGGGGCCATATAAGTTGTCTTCACAGGACTAGAGCCCGAGTTTATTCTCAGGTTGGTTCAGGCTTGGCAGGGACCGTACTGGTACTGTCGTGTCTGTGTTTGTGTACCGTGTCTTTGTCTGTGGTGGAGCTAGATCGGAGATCACCGACCTTGTCGTCGGGGATTTGGCCCTCATTGTTTCGATACGGGGACTGCTTGTCCCATTGTCTTTCATAGGGCCGGGCCGGGACTGTGGGGTCTGCGTCGCCGATGAGGGGGTCTCAGGAGCTTGGACAGCTCACTCCGAAAGGCAGACCCAGTTCGGGGATCCAACTCTTGCGTTATGTACTTAAGGACAGAATAAAGGTTTCTTTTCCTCCAAAAAAATTACAAAACTGATTTAAAATGGATTCCGAAGACATTTTTTGCGTGGCGTCTGTGCGTACGTACGTACGTATGTATGAATGTATCTCGCATAACTCAAAAACGAGTAGCCTCAGAATGATGACATTTTGTATATAGGACTGCTACAACATGCAGATGTGCACCTCCTATTTTGGTTGCAATCGGCCGCACCAAAAGTATATAAATATATGTATATATATGTCTGCTCTGTTACTTATCTTAGTGAGCTCAGTTTCTTTTTTATATGATTGTAAGTTGTGCATTTTTTCTTTAAAAACGATTGAATTATGTTGTTCCTGTCTTTCGGTTAAGATTTTTATGCCCTTAGTTAACCTGCATGCAATAATTGTGGAATTATCAACAAATTAAAAGTTTTTTAAGTGCGACTAAGCTTAATTTGTTTGCCATAGCAGCCATATTTGTTTACATTTGAAACTTAGCAGAATAGTGGATTTGTTGCCAATCTAGAGAAACTAAGCTTCGCAACAACAAAGATAACGCCTTCTCTTTTTATTATGAATTAAATCATGCTTAATCCATTCTGGAGTTATCATTTAAGTTATTAAATTATCCCGTATATTGACTCAGCATAGCGTCCATTACCAAGTAAGTCAGTTTTTACGCCTCAGTGTCTTTTTGCCGAGTGAGACCAAAAGTAAACTTTCAGTTTTGTGCACCGAAAAATCTCCCTTCTTTCCCGCTAGCCGAATTGCTTGTTTTAGAGTAGAAACTGTAATTTTAATTGTAAAAAAATATTTTTAATTGTTTTAAATATATTTGGTGTTTTATGTTTTTCTATATTTTTCAATTTTAATATAGATATTTTGATTTTTATGTATTTTTGCCTTGTCGAGAAGTGAGAACTGAATTAATTGAATGAGAAATATATCTCTAATGAAATTCGTGGAAATAAGTTTAAATGAAAGGCAGGAAAAGGTGCGTATAATTTAGTATTCCGTACAAGGAAATCTTGTGGTGTACACATCAGCTTTTTAGTCCAAAGTGGCTTTGTCCCTGAGGACTAATGTTTTCGTTTTGCGGTTTTGCGTCGGAAACATTAAAAGTCTGAATCACTTTTCAAACTGTTGCCACCAAATCTTGCAGCACTGTATTATATTTAAAGAATTTAAATAATGAAGAATCTGCATAAATATATGTGTATTTCTCCAAATGTGATAAAACAAGGGTACCTCTGTAGAGATATTAGGTTTATTTCGAAGCAGGAGTCATGAAAAACATGCAAGGCCTTCGCCGGGAATCGAACCACGGACCTCTCGATTACGCGTCGAGCATGCAGACCACTACACCACGAAGGCATGCGAAGAAGGCGGGAGAAATACCTTATATACTCCCCCTTTGAAAGAGCGATTGGGGATTTGGGGACCCAATCGTCACATCGCGGTGGTGGAGAATCATCATCCACCACCTTTTTAGTTCGGGCGCCAATGTAGAGACATTAGGTTTATTTCGAAGCAAGAGTCATGAAAAATATGCAAGGCCTTCGCCGGGAAAAACCACGGACCTCTGAAATACCGGCTCAGTGTGCTGACCATTACACCACGAAGGCACGCTAAGAATGTAGGAGCTATACCTTATAAGCCGTTTTAAAAAATAATTGGCGACCTGAAAATTAACATTCTAAATTTGGTGCTCTCCCTCCAAATTCATCCTTTCTCCCAAATTCGAGATCATTCGAAATAAAGAAAAATATAATACAGAAATAATACAATAAAGAAAAATATAATAAAGAAAAATATAGAATCATTTCAAGAATTTTCGCGCATTATCTCGCTGAAAATAGACCATTAAATACATAAAGAACGAAATTTACAATCAATTTTTCAGAAAGACTAAAAATTGACACTGAAATAAATAAATTTCATTTAAACTTGTAAATGTAGAATTAGAATTCTAAAAATGTTAAACGAAAAATTGAAATAAACCAATACAAGAAAAACCAAAAATAAATAATGCATAAAAGATTATGAAAGAAGAAGAATCTAAACAAGTCCGATAGAACGTCTTCAGGAGGAGCATATGCCGAAATTGATTATAATTCCTCCTCCATAACAAAACGCTTGCTTTTCTACGCTGCTGGCCACCCAAATTGCAACACCAAAAAAGACAAGAGTTATCACAACAAAATTTATTTAGTAGATAACATGTTGACCAAGTATCAAATGATTAAATTTATAGACTTCTGTGAAGTGTGGTTCCGTCTAAAATCAATAGCCAGAGTACCTACCATTGTTGGATATCACCGCTGCCACACGCCTCGGCATTGATTCAAAGAGACTTTGGATGTGTTCTTGGGGTACAGCAGACCAAGCAGCTTCCACACGTTGCCAAAGTTGATCTGGTGTGGCAGCTTGGGATGTAATCTGGGTCAGTCGTTCAGCAACCATGAACCACATGTTTTCTATCGGCGAAAGATCCGGAGAACGAGCCGGCCAGGGAAGCAATTCAATCTGGCGATTGACGAAGAAGCCTTGAAGAATGCGTGCCACGTGTGGTCGCGCATTATCCTGTTGAAATATGGCTGTGGGCAAGCCCTGAAGAAATTTTTTTTTTTTTTTTTTAATGAAAGTAGATTCTGCAGCAATTTTTGTTAAACTGTACATTGGCATTTCAAGGCAATGCATGCAACACGAGTCTAATCGAGCGTAACAGAAAGCGAAAAGGTAGCTTTTCAATTGTTATGGACTAGAATCTACTTTGCATGTGCATGTATTAGTGATAAGTATTGGATCATGTGATTGGTTAAACAGAGTGCGTCAGCGTATTTTTTGTTTTATTTGTATTTTATTCGGTTTTGTTTCTAATTTTTTTATTCTTCTATAGATTTTAACGGTTAAAATGTGGCGATACTTGAAAATAAACAATCTAGATCGGCAGTTCTCAACCTTTTGACTAACGCGTACGATCAAAATAAACTTCGAGTTTAGTACCACAACTACATTTTACAATGATTATTTTTCAGTTTCTGAATAGAAATATATATTTAAGAAAAAAAAAGTGAAAGTTTTTAGATTTTACGTTACGCCCCAAAAGGCGTTTTTTTAACATTTTGTGCGTCACCTTTATTTATTAGACATCATGCTCTTCGCACTTAAACCATAAAATTCAATTCAACAGCAATATCACAAAATATTTAAAAGTTATTATAGTAAAATATATAGTAAAACTATCAAAAGAAAATCTGAAAGGTTTCAGATTTTAAAGCAAAGGGGCGTTTTTTAACGTTTTGTGTGTTACCTTTATTTATTACATATCATGCTCTACGTACTGTAAACATAAAATTCAGTTCAATAACAGTATCACAAAATAATATTAAAACGAGCATATCTTTAGAATTTCCGATACAGAGTCTCGCGTCCTAGAGACTTTTCTTTCTTTCTTTTTCCTTTTTTTTTTTTTTTTTTTTCATTTCCGAACCGTGTTGCCATTGCTCGCTTTGAAATCGTTGAGTTTGTTAATCAAAAATTGGTTAAAGTTTTGCAAAATTTTAAATAGATCATAAAACAAATTCAAAATTCAAAATTCGGGCTTCAAGTGGCTATGTTCGGTTGGAAGATTTCGTTATTCAAAACTTGAATGCTCTACGTACCGTTCCTTTTCCACAGTTCGAGAAACATTTGTGCATTTATGCGGATTCTTCATTATTTAGTTTCTTTTAATATAATACATGGCGATAATATTTGGTCGCAACAATTTGTAAAGTTAATCGACGCAAAATGTCGTTCTGAAATTAATAGCCCTTCTGAGCTAACGCCCTTTGGGCTAAAAAATATTTTGCCATTTGCACAACCTATTGCATATTTGAATTAAATATGCACACATTTAAATATTAGATTAAAAATTGTTTACCATTTTGATTATCAAAACTTAAGTTATGATACTTTAATTCTAAAATTTAGTGCGAAATTTGGGCCTGTTTAAAAGAAATGAATTTCTTTATGTCTGGTCTTATTTCACTTAGTTTTAAGCGTAATTTGTAACCAGATTTAATTTTGTTCTGTATTTATTTCTTAAATATAACATGGAAGAAAATCCTTGTTCACAAAGGTTTTGCAAAAAGACAATAAAAGTTTAATAGCTTTATTTGAAGTGCTTCTAAGTTCTTTTTTTCGTTTAGGCCAAAAGTTAACAAGTGTGTTATTTTTGAAGTCTTCAGTTAGAGTTCGACCACAGGAAATTTCTATCAATTATTCTTTTTATTCGCGAGATACAATCTCAGATACATTTGAACAAAATGGATTTCTAATCCAATTTTCATTTTCATGGTTCTCAGGAAAATACATCTTGAAATTATTTATCAAAGAAAAACAATGATTTTTAATGTCGGATGCTAATTGTTCTTCTATTTTCAAATTATTTTCGGTTAGAAAACACTCTAAAAGGAGTGAAAAGCTTTAAATATTATTAGCCAATTCTTTAATTATTAGCTCGAGTTCTTTTATCATTGCCTTTATTTTATCTGTAATGGTATATAAATTAACATTTTGTCCTTGCATTTCTAAGTTTAATTCATATAACTTTCCCAAAATATCAGTTATATTTGCTAAACGCGCCAAGCATAATTCACTAAATAAACATTTTTGCAATTCAAATTTTGAATCATCGACGAAAATTTGAGTTTCTAAAAAAAGTAGAGAAAAGAGTAGCCGGTACCCAATGGGGAAGCTCACAGACTACCCTAAATGAAACTTACTTATATTAAACATATTTTCAAATATGGAAGTGAGGTGTTAATCTCTACTCCACAAGGAAAGATTGACCCTTTGGAAAGAGCCTAAAGCAAATCTTTTCGGATTATCACAGGAGCCGTGAATATTATCCTGATAACAGCTATGCAAAGCTATACTTCCAACTCACCAACTGTTACTGAAATCAAGAAACAAGCAGCTGATACATTCATTAAAATGAGAGCATCTCATAGAGCGCAATGGATGAGCTAATGCAAACCATTGATAAAAGAACAATGCCCTCGCTGGGACTCGAACCACTGACCTCTCGAGTATGCGACGAATGAGCTGACCACTACACCACGAAGGCATGCTAAGAATGCGGGAGAAATCCCTTATAATACATTATTAAATTTTCTGTACCATTATTGCAAAATATTTATTAGGAAAAATAATAAAAATTATTCTTTCTTGACATTTTGAATAAAAAACGCAATTAATTTCGTGTTTAATGTTAATTAATGCAATTATTAATATTGCAGAGTTCTTTATTTTACTAACAATTCCTCAGAATGAATTACTTCATTCATATGCGAAATCAAAATATCGTCTGATTCTTAGTACAGAAGTTCTATTCATATTTTAGATATGAATAAAATGAAAGACTTTTCACCACTCGAGCATGCGATCAGATATTTGAACTCATAAAAAGCGTGAAAGCGAACGCGGGTGCCGATGTTTTTCAAGATCATTTGTGAAGCTTGTGATTTCAGTTCGTTACCCCAATGTAAATTCTGCATTCTGTAAAAACACGTTTCGAATATTATGCTGTATTGCTTAAACAGCAAAGAGGAATATTAATTATCGCTAAAGTTTAATGGACCCGTACTGATGATACTTGCATTTAAAAATATAATTTACACTATTTTAAGCAACTTTCCAAGATAGTATAAAGCTCTAGATTAATTAAAAAAATGGAAAAATATTATGGGATCAAAACTTAAGGTACCTTCTGCCAGCATGCCTTCATGTTGTAACAGTAGCACACTAGGCGAGTGCTCGAGAGATGGAGGTTCAAGTCCAGGCGAAGGCATTGCACATTTTTCATGTCTCCTGCATCAAAATGAAAAAAAAAAAACTAATGACGCTACAGTGGCAACCGAACTAAAAAGGTGGCCGCCTTTTAAATGGGGGAGTATATTTTATCTCTCCTTCCAACATGCCTTAATGGTGTAACGGTAGCACACTCGATGAGTATTCGACAGGTTCAGGTTCGTGTCCCGGCGAGGGCATTCCGCATTTTTCATGTCTCCTTCTTCAGAAATATCTAAACAATGACCTATCGGATAAAAATAACGTAAGGTATTAAAATAACACTTATTTATTATCGCCTTCCTCACTGCGTGAAGTTGCGCCGACCTAACATATCGGAAAATCCGTGTTTCGAATCCTAGAGATGCATAGCTGATTTTTCACGTTTCTCTCTCCGAGAATGTATCACAGTAGTAGTGACTGACTGAAAAGATGGTGAACAATAAATTTGCCCCCCCCCCCGTGTATTTGACCGAAAAGGTCTATCTCCGGTCTGCCTTTAAGTAGGAAAGATAATAAGGAATTTTTGCGTTTCTCACTGCGTGTTTTCGTTGTGTAATTGGTTTGGGTGGTAACAGAACAGGAAAATTTAGTATTAGAATCCCGGCATTTGCTAAGCTTGAAAACGTGCTGCGTAATTGAAAAGAATTTGTATATGTAATGTATAAAAAAGAAATCATCCACTTTAATGATATTTAGGATTTCAAGTGGCGTTGATTAAATTTCTAGAAACTTCTATTTCATAAATATAATTTTTATTTTTATAAATATTTAATAAATGCTTCTTTAACTACTCACGAGTTATTTGTGCTTATGTTCGTGTCTAGTAGAATATTTGTTTCTCTTCTAAACCTAGCTTATATGCTCAAATGAGAAATTATTCGCTAAAGTGTTAGCGCATATCTTGTCACACGGCAAAACCCACAAGTGCTTTTTACCTGCTTATAATACTGACTATATATGCTTATACTCTGACTATATATATTATATATCAGCGACTTTACTGCTCGGCCGCTGGTGGGCCATCACTTTCAAATGGGATTATTATCTCTAAAATTTACTCATTTCGGCTAATCTTTGGAATATGGTAACTGGTAGTTTGGCGACTTTTGGCGACATTTTAGTAAGGCGATAAAAATTATAATAATAACAATAATTTTTATTAATTTAATGTATATGTTTATTTATATTTTAATTAGTGTTCTTTAATTTATTTATATTTTAATTAAATGATAGTCATTTTGTGCATTATGCGTTTGTAGCATTTTGCAATCCATTTCAGTACAAGTAAACCTGCATGGAAATAAGTTAAATATTTGACACTAAGTATTTGCAACCATTTTTAATGTTTGCCTTATAAATTCGCAGGTGACTTTTATAATGGATAATTTAGAGGGAAAAGAAAATTAATGTAATATCTTGCATATTTTATTTATTTTATACGTGCAAATGTTCATCCTTGGAAAGGGTATATGCAAGCTGAACATATAAAAGCTTGCATAGTATACATACTTTTTAGCGATGAGGTAATTTCATATATGTCCTTTTTTACCAGCTTCAAAGATTCACAAAATTTTCCTGCATTTTCGTGGAAATTTTTCTGATTTACAAGAAAAATTATTTACATGTTTCATATACAAATTTGCCCTGTACAAACAAATTTCTGTGCACGTTTGTTCCACTACTTTTCGGAAAATTCCGATCGTGATTTTAGCTTATAAGCACTTGGAAACAATTTCGCACCTAATCTTCGTCATGATTAAGCACTTTTGTTCCATAAAAATTCTAGCATAAACGTAATTCGGCTAGCAGATTGTTGGAAAAAATTTTGAGTTAAAAGAAAAAAAAAAAAAAACCTTTACTTCGTGAAAACAAAATGGCGTCCCCCAAACAAACTGGTAGGTTGCTGTAGCAAGGTTGCTCGCCAAATTTTCGCCAAAAAACCGCCAAGTTACCGTAATCCGAAGATTAACCCTCATTTCTTCAATACTTCCAAACATTTTCACAGTATCCTTATCTCCGCTTTAAGTTTATATTATTTGATAAATATCTGGCAGAAAAGGAAAAAATAGTTGTATTTTAGCATTCTTTTTTCATATTTGACTAAAAATAGATGTCTAAAAATAAATTACCAAAATTTCCATTTCTTCATATTGAAATCAAATCCATGAAAACAATCACATATGAAAACGATTCTGCACCCATTTGGATATGCTATGTTGTAAATTTCCTGAAAAATTAAGACGCACAAGATTAGTTTTATAGAGTCTCACTCTCTCTGGTAGCATAAAACGAAGACTCTACGTAGAAGTCGAAGTAGCGAATATTTGCTATGCCTTTGAAGAACAGATACTGCACAAGAAGGTTTTTAAATAACCTTTTTATTTGAACTAAAATAAACAGATGCACGCACTTCGTGTTCACAATTCACCATCACTTATGGCCAACTTAAATTAAACAGAAAATAAAAATGTAACGAATCACAATAAATTTAAATGGCTAACGACTGGCTCCTTAGCTTATATAAATCGCTAAACGGGCTGCATACAGAAAAGTCGAGCCAGAAACATCAGTATAAATCTTATGTGTGTCTAACACTGACTAAAGAGCTAATTTGAAACACATAACATAAACTCGGAACTAACTCCGTTACTGTCTTTTCGAATTCTTTAAATGAAGCTTAAAGACTGCTTCTGAAACACGCATAGATTAGCATACTACGTCATTTAAAATTTATATTCCAACAATAACTGAAATCATGAGGGAAAGGAAAGTAAAACTAAAAATAATTGGTTAGAATAAAATAAGGTCTTTACAGTATTTATTCCTTTTTCGTAGCCGCTATAAGTTATAGTAATTATCATTTAAATTTTCTTTAGCAGTCCTCGGTGTTATCGTAAATAATATTATCAGAAAGCGAGTATGTAATACATTGAATTATGACCAAATATGGAGGAAACGAAAACACACAAACCTTGCCCCGATACTGCATAAACGAGGACTATAGTAACATGACCAAATATAGTAAATTAAAAACACACTCTT